>BLSH010233013.1:844065-866248 GCA_018402905.1 Glandirana rugosa | reverse complement strand
AAAGATAATAACATTTTCAATGGCTTAAAAATATAAATGGAATTATGCAATATGTGAGAATAATCCAAAAAAAAATGTGGGGTGCCACTCCAGGCAATCATCCTTCAACTCAGATGACTACTACTCAAAGGTGCAAGCAGCTAGGTAGTCCATCCATTGGCTCGTGGCATATACCGGAAAGGGAGAAACACATTCTATGCAATAAGATAAAAAGCCTTCTGTGTGCAGCAGCCCCCCCCCCCATACTTACCTGAGCCCTCTGTTGATCCAGCGATGTCCACGAGTGCCTCGCCCATCGGGGACTCTCCTTCCTGATTGGCTGAGACACAGCAGCAGTGCCATTGGCTCGTGCTGCTGTCAATCACTTTCAGCTAGCCAATGAGGAGAGGGAGGGGTGCTCCGAACCGCAGCTCCGTGTCTGAATGGATACATGGAGCTGCGGCTCAGCTCGGGTGCCCCCATAGCAAGCTGCTTGCTGTGGGGACACTCAACAGGAGGAAAGGGCCAGGCGAGCCAAAGTGGGAGCCGAGAAGAGGAGGATCTGGGCTGCTCTGTGCAAAACCACTGTAACAGAGCAGGTAAGTATAACATGTTTGTTATTTTTATAGAAAAAAAAATGAGACTTTAACATTGCTTCAATCATGGAGGAATGTGAGAATAATCATGTTCTTGTAAAATGTCTTCACTGGGTCCAGAGCTTTGTCCCATCAGCTTTACAGAGAAGAGAAAGCAGTAACAGAGGAGGCAAGCTGAACCCCTGAAGTTTAGCTTGGGCAGCTGCTGGACTGTCTGTAGGCCTTGAAGGGAATATCTACAAATATCTACTATCGATCTACAGCGATCTATAGTCACAGCATACACTTTTATTTTATTACATCAGCATTGTAATAGCAATACAAACAAACGTTTTATTTTACAATCCAATATAAGTTTACTCCTTTCATGTTGTGAGTCCTGCCTGTCTCCTGGCCATCTCTTTCCACAACTTCCTGGATTCCCTGCATGCTTTGCAGCTTCCCCTCTGCTCTTTACTTTCCATTTCTAAGGACTACATATCCCATGGTACTTTGCTGCCTGCAAATTATGATTCCTGTACTGACTCCGTCTCCCTTAAACTCCTCCTCTCAGCTCTTCTGTAGTTCAGAAGGCAGGCTCTGTGAAATGTGGGACACTACAGTGTCTACTCACAGTGCATAGTGAATACTTGTCATAAAATTCAAGGAAGTGGGAATCTCCTTCAGTTTAAAAAATTCACGTCATTCTGATTAATAGCTTAGATATAATTGAAATACAAGGTGGAAATGAATATGATTTTTAATTTTAACCATAGATGCTTTAAATATGTATTTATTTATTTTTGTCTTAGCTAAGGACGGTGATTACTGGAGGCTGCTTTCACCTGGAAACTACAAAGTCACAGCTTCAGCTCCCGGCTTTCTGGCAGTCACTAAGAAAGTAGCTGTTGCCTATAGTCCTGCTACCAAGGTAATACTTTTCTAATGATTTCTTGTAATTGACCAATAGAAAACTTCCTTGATAGGGGCACTCCCTCCCGCCAGAACACTCCTATCAGCGCTCTCTGCCATTGGCTGAGAGTGCTGATTGGGAGTCGGTCGGCTGCTGGTTTTCCAGCATGCAGGTCCGACAGAAGCCGTCCGAACGGCTGGCTTCTGTTGGACAGACCGACACACGGGCAGAATGTCGGCATTTTTTTTTAAACTGGTAAATGTCTCCTGACATTGTGCCCGTGTGTACGGGGCTTAACCCTTCAAAAAACACTATGCTATAAATGGAGAGCACAGTTTTAGTACTCTGACAGACCATGTTATCAGGATCTGAACTCCCGGAAATTATTAGAAATGAATGGGGCTTTGCTTGCTTAAAGTGGATTTTTAGCAGCCTGGGAATGATCCTGCCTCTCCACCCCTCCTCCCTTCCTCTGCAGGAATAGGGCATTGTTTTTTTTTTCTTTTGTTTACTTCTTTTTTATTAATGTAAAGTCCGCCCTGCCTCCCCATGCACATCACGCGGCTTAGGCAAATGACGTGCACACTGCCTGCTATACCTCCTGGAATATATAAGTCACATATCCCAGGAGGATAGCCTTTCATTCAAGGAATGGAGGAGGGGGCAGGCCCGCTGAACCCGGAAGAGCCAGTGAGCCTCCCAATGATGTCAGAGAGAACATGACGGCGTGGGACAAAGCTGTGGCCAGGCATGAGAAGATCTCAGTGGGACAACGCTGGATCCACTGGATGGGTGAGATACCACCTTCAGGTAAGCAGGGCCAAAAAACAAAAAAAAATGGGGAGGTTGACCAGATTTCCTCTTTAAGGATACTTAACAGTGTTGTAAACCCTTACCTATACCCAATGAAGTGACTGGCTTCAGGTGATACATAGAAATTAAGTAAATCCTCCTACATAAGTTGTACCTGATTATCTGCAGTCTTCTCTTCTCTACATCCGTTCAAAGTGCTGAATTTATAAAGCTTGTCTGGGAGTTCAGAAAACATGAGGAGAAAACTTGAAGTTACACTCTGCAGAACTGAGTGAGGAGTCTCTTGACAGCTGATTGGAGGGAAGGGACACCCCTCCCCCCTTTACATAGCACAAAAAAACAGAGCTGAGACTGTCAATCTGCTGGAGCTCTCTCCCCTGTCACCTTTTTTCTCTTGGTGTCAGGAAAACTTGATTCATGCAGATAGCAGAGGAACGAAGCAGCAGACAGAAATGTAATTTAGTGCTCTTAAAGGATAAGATAACCTTTTGTAACATGTTACATGGTATACCCATATTCAGGGTGTAACATGTAACATGTTACAAATGGACTGGCCCCAGTCATCTCCCCCTAAGGCTCCGTTCACACAGAGGCGATCTGACTTCGGCGCGACTTTGCTAGGCAATTGCAGCGCGACTTCAGGCGACTTACAACACGACTTATGCCAGGCAACTTTGCCTGTGGCCAGTCAGAGAAGGGAGGGAGGGGATTGCCCCAAATAAAATTCTATTCTTTTCACTGGAAAGTCGCTTGCATTAAGATGGGGATCTGACTTGGAGGTGACTTCCATTGACTTCTATGGGCACAAGTCGGATAAAAGTCACCTTGGAGTCTCACAGGAGCCTTTTTTTGAAGTTGGAGCGACTCAGTAGCGTACATTAAGACGGCTTCCATTCAGTTCAGTGGGATTTGACATGTCAAGCGACTTGGGGCGACTCAAGTCGAAGCGCAAGTCGCCCCTGTGGGAAGAGGACCTTATGCCCCGTACACACGATTCGAAGATCGGACGACAGATCGTCCATTTTTTTTCGCATGCTAATCTCAGATCGAATCGGAAGAGTTTACTTTAGTCACGAAAATTCTCGCACCACAGAATAAAAAATCAGAAGCGATGTGATGTGTTGCAGTGTATTTGTAATGCATTTTTGAACGACAGCTGTACTGATGAAACGAAAATCGTACGATCGGGCACCGTGCAACATTTTTCCTGCATGTCCGATCTTGTCTGAACGGAAAACATCGGATGAAATGTCGTGATCGGCTCTCGAAAGCTCTGTACTAACGATCCGATTATCGTACGACCAATTAGAAAGCGGTATTTTCCATACGATTTTCTGATCGTGTGTATGGGGCATAAGTCCTTGTTTTCACAGCGAGCAGGGAATCTTCTCCCCCTGCTTGTTTTGAATGGGAAAACTAGCCTTTGTGGCTGTCAGCTTGTAGCTCTCAATGAATTACCAGAGTGCTGTTGATGGCTCCAGGTAGTTCACCGAGCTCCTTGTCAAACTGTAACTGCCTGCCGTATCAGAGGTGCAAGCAGACATCTACACAGTCTGCAGGACCATGGCATTACACCCACAATCGTGCAATGCTTTACAGGTATCTAACAATAAAAAATAATAAATGCATATTTTTTTTACCTGCATTTATTTTTATTTTTTTTGGAAAAGTGATTGTATGCTTTGAGACAAGTACACACTATAAAGGGATATTCTTTGTTCATATTTCATGTCTGAGGTTTACAACCACTTTAATGGTATACACCAGGGATAAGCAATTAGTGGACCTCCAGCTGTTGCAAAACTACAAGTCTCATCATGCCTTTGCCTCTGGGTGTCATGCTTGTGGCTGTCAGAGTCTTGCTATGCCTCATGGGACTTGTATTTCTGCAACATCTGGAGGTCCCCTAATTGCATATCCCTGGTATACACTATTCTGTGCTTTATAAATTTGGAGGTGTTTTTTTAATGCAGCTGTGTTGTTTTGGTGAGGCCATTCTGCTGCTTTATAAGTGAGCCCCATGGTATCTTTAAAAATCTTTATGCATCAAAATGTTAATCTTGCCAGGGGTGATATGCATTTTCTCTGCTGCTCCCACGCTCTTATTTTCTCTTCTGCGACCACAAAAAAGTATCTTTTTTCCTTTTACACAGATTGATTTTGATTTGGAGTCCTTATCTGAAAGAAAAGAGGAGGAAAAGGAAGAGCTGATGGAATGGTGGAAGATGATGTCCCAGACTTTGAATTTTTAAGAAAACAATAATAACATCTTTTAATTTATATGTTCAGTTGGTATGCAGTACTGTGGACTATATATGTATAGAAATGAGTTTATATAAATGCATAAATATTCCCCAAAGCATGTCCTAAACTCATTCCTATAGATACCTGCCAATGTGTGATTTTGATCTTTCAGCCTCTGTTCTTTTTGTTTTTGTGATAATCAGATTATGAACCTGCACTCTTTAGAAATGCTAGACTCTACGCTAGGGTTACTATAGAACTTGGCACAACAATTCTGTGACAACGTCTGAGTGACAGCTTCAATTTTCTACCCAACGTAGGAGTCAAGATGATGGTTGTTTCGGTAGAAATGCAATATTCTATGCCCAAGCCATGTGTTGTAATACATATTCTAGTTTACACAATAGTATAGCACACCTGTTGCCAAAAATATCTTGGCAGTATGTATGTAGAAATGGGCCCTGGAAGGAGAAATGTATATCTGTAATGATTGAGTCGTGTTGTTTATATTTTATTTTCTTCTGAATGTGAATTACATCATTATGTTGCCTCAAAAAAAAAAAATGAGCATTTCATTACTAGATGACACTGTGGAGTTATCCTAATATACAGGCGAAAAACACAAGCACATGTTAATACTGGGATAGATTTTGTCTGTTATGCAGCTGTTGTTGATTTAGGCTTGGTGATGGGAGCAATATCAAAATAGAAGATGACTGAAGGCAACATATATAAGCTTATTTACTAATGCCGTCCAAGGGGCAATGGCATGAAGCACAGTGGTTAGCTTTAAGGTCTAGGGTTCAGTTTATCTGCACTAGAACATATGTTCTTCCTTTTGCTTTTGTGGGTCTCCTCCTGAAACTTTAAAACCTATTGGAAGGTTACGTGGGCTCAACTCAAACTGCTCCTTAAGAGTCTTGGGTTTATTTACTAAAACTGAAGAGTGCCCAATCTGGTGTAGCTGTAGCAATCATCTTCTAACTTCAACTTGTTCAATTAAGCTTTGACTAAAAAAAAACTGGAACAGAGCTGCACCAGATTTTGCAATCTCCAGTTTTAGTAAATCAACCCCTGTGTGTCGTTATATGACCATTGTGAGGCCATTAGATTGTAAGCTCCATGGGGGGCAGGAAAGATGTTATATATTCTGTAAGGCTTCAGAAAATATGTTTATGTGTTGCAGATCAATAGATAATAAACCCACGGTGACCTATCAGAAATCATCATTCATTACTCTCACCAATATTGGCAATTATTAGTGTTAACAGATCTGAAAGAACATATTTTATGTAGATTAGATACTTTAAACACACTGTTATCTATATTATAAATCATGATATTAAAAATACAACATTGGTCTATCTGTATTTTATGGAACATATTATGGCACATATTACAGGTAGCTATGGTCAGAGGATCCTCTGTTAGGTTTAACGACAAGAGTTAAATGCTGTGGGTGCTCAGGTCTGATTGGTTGCTGTGGGTTACCACTACACACCACAGCCCCTTTGCACTGCAATAATAAATACGCCGAATAGTGTGAATCCATCAACAACAGAATGTATTAGAGTATATCATTGCTGTAATTACCTAATATTCTGTGTAATATAAATATTCAGTCTATTAAATTAATAGTTATTAAAACTGCATACTAATAGCATATCAGCATTTTGATACATATTGCCTAATTTATACACTGGAAAAAGCACACCAATGCAGTACTGAACATGATCACTATGTAAACTGATTACTGATGTTGCATCTACTTGTTCAGACAAACGTTCAAGCTGTAATTCAATAAAAAATGCTATGTCCCATTGTAAGTGTACACTGCCAGGTATTCTTGTTGCTAGCACATCCCAGGCATTAATTAAACTCCATCAATGTGTACTTCAATCTGTGTAATGAGTGACTTCATAGACCTGGAAGCATTTCCATTCAAAATGGTTGCCTCATTGGGAGTTGACGTTTAGCTTATCAGATTTGCATAGGGGCCATGTACAAAAGAAGTTTGGGATCATCAATGTTACCCAACATATGCACATATTCTCATGCTTGTGATAAAATGCCTACAGATGTTAAAAAATGTTCACATGGTCAATATGGATGTAGGCACCACTGTGGCCCTGACCAGTGCTCATTGGCTGTGCCAGCTCAGATGAGAGTTGTTCCATCAAGACTTCCTCTATCCTCAGTGTAACTTGCATGTTTGTACAAAGAGCTTTCTTAGGCAAAACCCTTTGGCAGTCAGGTTCTTTGTAGGCAAGTTTCAGGTTCCCTTTCAGGCTACCTAGTAATCATCTTCAAGGGGAGCTGGCTTTATACCCTGAGCTCTGAGCTCTCATTGCCCCCTATTGTACACAAAAATATGTCAATGGCAAGTGATGTGTTGTTTCCTATGAGGCTATCTGGTCTGCAAATGGTCTATCTGGGATTTTACTCTTCAACAGAAATATATGAGCAGTAGTCAATATACAGTAGAAGGCAGATGGAGATGTTATGCCCATTCCACATTTACTCTGCTCTTGAACCTTATTTATGATCCCAATGAACTGGTGGAGGGGGGGGGGGGAGTACATGAACTGAACACAGCCCATAGCCCAAGGTTCAATTATTCTACTGCTGTTTATTGTTACATTAATGCATGTGTTGCTAATATCATCACAAATATGTAAAAATTATATATTATAAGTTGAAATACCACTGAATATCAGAGTGACACATATAAGGCTCCATGCACACTGGACGCTCTCTGGGCGTTGGGCAGGAGATGCTGCTTAGAAAATGTTGTTTTGCAGAGTTTTGTAAGCAGCGTTTATCGGCGTCAGCGTTTTTGGGTTGTTTTACTTCATTAGCTTCCATTGACTACAAAAAACGCCGGGCGCCGATAAACGGCCGTTTACCGGCGTTAATCGGCATTAAGCGTTTTTTGTGGTCAGAAGAACGACTTTTGAACGCCAATTCAGGGCGTTCAGATAACAGCCCGAAAACGCCACTGCTGTTAAATGACAATTAACGTCCATGTGTGCATGAACACATAGGATAACATAAAAGGGCGTTTTTGGGCTGTTAAAAAAAACTCCCAAACGACCAAAAACTGTAGTTTCTCAGCTACAGTGTGCATGAGCCCTAAGAGTTAGGCTTGCCATACATTCAGGGCCGGCCCTACCATGGGTCCCAGTGGGTCCATTGGACCCAGGCAGCACTTTGAGAGGGGCAGCAAACTGAACCATGGCCGTCTCTACTTCTCCTCTATTTACCCAGCAATTTGACCACCAAGATTTTTTTTGTCATGGTAACAACTGCCCCCTGGGCTGCTCAGCCTGCCCCTATACTACCCCAGCCCGTCCCTATACTGCCCTAGCCTGTTTATATACTACCCTAGCCTGTCCCTATACTACCCTAGCCTGTCCCTATACTGCCCTAGCCTGTCCCTATACTACCCTAGCCTGTCCGTATACTGCCCTAGCCTGTCCCTATACTACCCTAGCCTGTCCCTATACTGCCCTAGCCTGTCTATATACTACCCTAGCCTGCCCCTATACTGCCCTAGCCTGCCCCTATACTACCCTAGCCTGCCCCTATACTGCCCTAGCCTGTCCCTATACTGCCCTAGACTACCCCTTGGAATTGAACATAATGGTATGTCATATAATTTTGCATATAAACAAGCTGTTGTTGCATGTAAATCGGACTTCCTGATAAATTACATTTTAGTTTTAATTATAATGATATAAAATAATAGATGTGGGGGCCTTTTCATAGGCGCGATTTTTTTTTTTGGGGGGGCAGCATTTCATCCTCGGACCCAGGCAGCACAATGTCTTGGGCCAGCCCTGCATACATTATACAATTTTCTAGTAGATTTACCAAAACCATATAATATGAGGTCAAACCTAAACACTTTCAATTTGTATGCAATCAGACAGGCCCTTGCACTACATTGTTGAAGGTAAATCTAGAGGAAACTGAATAAGAAAATTGTATAATGTATGGGCAGCTTAAAGTGTCACTAAACCCACATCATAAAAAAAATGATCAATAAATGCTGTATTACATGTTGTTCATGCTCACATTTGTTTTCTGTATTCTGCAAAAACCCTGGTTGATCCTGCTATTCTCTATTTCCCCCTTCTGTCCATGTCCCCAATGCAGCTAGGGATTTTGCAGAGCAGTGCTGGCAGCTCTGTACATTCTCAGATTTCAGTGAGATTCTATGCTGAGCATTTCCTCCCTATCACATCTGAGCAACCCATGTGACTATAGAGTCACACATGTGGGCGTATACCCTCTTGTTAATGACAGCTCACTCCCTTCCTCCTGCTCCATGCCCGCTAACCAACTAAACACAATTGGGGTGAGATATTACATGTAGATTGATGGAGACTTCACCTCCCTCTTTTTAAGACGCAGGATGGAGGGGCATGACACAGCCTGTGACTAGCAGAAATCTGCCCACACTATGTTATTGCCAAAAAGTAATAAAGATTTGATTTCAAATATATATGTGTATGACAATTTAAAACAGTTTATTGATATTATTTATTCATTTTTACTCTGCATTCCAAAGGCTATTTTTTTTTTTAATTTTTATTCTGAACATGTGACCAGCAGCAGAGGACTAGAAGTTCTTCCTGCAGACAGGCTGGGAGAGATCTGGGTCATGTGACAGCTGTATATCAATTGGGAAAAAGATACTTAGATGGGTTTTTTTAACCACTTCAGCCCCGGAAGGATTTCCAGCTTTAGGACTGGAGCCCTTTTTGCGATTCGGCGCTGCATCGCTTTAACTGAAAATTGCGCGGTCGTGCGACGTTGTACCCAAACGAAATTTGCGTCCTTTTTTTCCCACAAATAGAGCTTTCTTTTGGTGGTATTTGATCCCCTCTGCGTCATTTCTGATCGCCGCTATAAACAAAAGAAGAGCGACAATTTTGCAAAAAAAACCAAATTTCTTACTTTTTGCTAGAATACAAATCCAAAAAAAAAATATAAAAAAACATTTTTTTTCACCGTTTTTGGCCGATTTATATTCTTCCTCATATTTGCGATAAAAAAAAATCGCAATCGGCGTTTATTGATTGGTTTGCGCAAAAGTGGTCGCGTTTACGGATGATGAGAATTCATTTTTGGGGTTTTTATTTTTTTTTTATTTTTTACTAGTAATGGCGGCGATCTGCGATTTTTTGCGGTACTGCGATATTTCAGCGGACGTGTCGGAATATTTTGACACTTTTTTGGGACCATTGGCATTTATACAGCGATCAGTGCTATAAAAATGCACTGATTACTGTGTAAATGCCATTGGCAGTGAAGGGGTTAACCAGCAGGGGGCGCGCTAAGGGTTAACTATGTTCCCTGGGCGTGTTCTAACTGTATGGGGGCTTGCCTAGCTGGGGAAGGGAAGTGGTCACAGCCTTCACGTAAAGGAAGGCTGTGATCACAGCCCTTCCCCCTCACACAGAGCGGAGGTCCGTGTTTACATACACGGACCTCCACTCACTCGCTCCGGGGGGGCCATCGCGGGTAGCCAGCGGCAATCGAAGCCGCCGCACCCGCTCCCTGGCTCCCCCCGCTCACAGTGCGCGTTATCGCAGCCGCCGTCGTATGACGGCGATTTGCGATAACGAACCACCTTGTCGCCGTCAACCTGCGGTTGGCGGTCGGCAAGTGGTTAAAAAATTAAAATAATTACAGTGCAATCATACATATACAGGAACAGAAGGGACAATGTCAATTAACCAATTTAACATCACAGACACAGACTACAACAAAACACTTTTTTCAGTAAAAGTGTACAGGGTACAACATCGGTCTGTGCTTTCCTGAGAGAAATGCTTCCCCCGTTTCTTGTATTGCTGTCACAAGGATAAAAAGTGAGAAGAATTCTCCCCAATGGGGTTGCAGGGTACGATCAAAACTTGACAGCAGTATTTACTCATCCCGAGTCTATACAAATAAAAGAAATTTGACTGAAGTTAGGCTTTAACATAAAGTTATGTGAACAGTATTTCTAAGATGGATTAACAGCGATATATCCAGTGGTGTAATGTGGGTTGTCAGCGCCCTGGGCAAGGCAGGTATTTTTTGCCCCTAACCCACGGATTTACACATGATCCCCTGTGTTAGTCAGCGGTGGCTGCAGGGGAGAGGAGAGAGCGCTTGACAATGGCCGGTGAAGCCTGGAGCGGTGACATCCCCCATTGGTTCCAATGTCCTTTCTGTTGTTAGTGCTCCCTCCTCTTCCCTGCATACATCACTGGCTCACATAGGGGATAACATGACCGGACTGGAGCAGGTGAAAATAGACGTATACATCTTTTCTACACAAATTAGCCAGCATAGGTGTTAGGAGGGGGTATGGGGGAATTTTTAAGGCTAGTTAGGTTTAAACTGGAAATTCAACTTTAATCTCTCCCCATCGGTGGGTATTGGCAGAGTTGATTAAACCCTTTGTGCTGCATTAGTGGCCACTGGCAGGGTTTTTTAACTCTATCATAAAGAGGTTAACTAAAGTAGAACTACGGTCAAAATGAAGAAATCAATATATTATGCACCGATACAGTCTGTTAAACATGTCATTGTTTTTCAAAAAGCAGTAAGGATGGTGAGATATTTAACTTGTCTCGAGCTCTCATGTGCACTTCCTTTAGTGAAGTGACCACTTAATTTCCTGTTTTTCGAATTGCCTGTGTTGAACACATGTTGTCCCCATTTGTGTCTATCTCTCTGCAAAAAACGTCCTGATATGAGTGGGGGAGGGGCTCTTGAATCACATGGGAAGTGAGGGATTTTATTTTACACAGAATGCTGATTAGGCTCCGCCCATGGCTGGCCTTTGAAGCCCCGCCCACTCCCACCTATGTCCCTCCTTTGCCTGACCACTGCTTTAGTTCCTAGACCTTGCTTGTCTGTAATGACTTGTGACTGTTTTACATAGCACACACCCAACTATTGATTGGCAGATGGGTGTGTGTTATGTAAAATAGACTGAGCACCATAGAAGGCTTGGAGGACTGATAGATAGACAAGCTATTTCACTGACAGGAAATAACATCTGAGCTCTGCTCAACTCCTCCCATCATCATCATTACTTGTATACACCAAAAGGAGGACTGCTGGAGGGGATTATAGACCTTAATTGCAGTATATGGTAGGAAAATAATCATTTCAGTTATTATGTTTATTACCATGTGTAACTTTCAGGTCTTTATATGAGGATTTACTAAAATATGTATTTTGCCTTTAGCACTGACACTGGGGCCACTAATGCAGCACAAAGGGTTTATATAACTGTCATAATGCATCAGTGTCCAGTGGGAGTACATTTACCCCTTCTTGTTGCACTTTACTGACTAACGACATTGTTAATGAATGAACCCCCTCCAGGAGTTAACCAGTTCACAGGAAAGAGAGATGGGGGAGGAGAGGAAAGAGAGACCGGGAAAGAGAGCAAGGGGGAAGGGAGAAAAAGGGGGGGCGAGAGAGAGAGGGGAGGGGGAGATCGAGAGGAGGGGGGCTGAGAGAGAGGGAAGAGAGAGAGAGGCTGCTGATTTTATAGTGGAGAGGTGGTTGGAGGAAATGGAGTCCAGGCTTTGGGAGGCACCAGTGATGCTGCGCCCACTCCTGCGTGCCTCTTCGGGGGTCAGGAAGGCTGTGAAGCTCTTCTGTCTCCTGGGCTCCCAGGCCTAGCTACCCTCAGTGTTCACCTTCCATGTGGATTCCATCTGCGGGGCCACCCACTTGCTGTGTGGGTATAGATGCTCGCAATCTGAGGACACCACCGCGTCACACTCCCGCCACCACTGAACCTGACATAAATTATGGACCCACTCTACGCTACTGGATATAACAACAAATACCTTTTTACTGCTCTATTTTGTGCTGCTCTGTGTACTCTCTGTTGAAGGGGAGCAACAGAGTTTAAGATTGTATGACCAACTACTTAGACATTAAAGGCTCATACACACGGTACGATTATCGGCCAACAACGGTCGCCCAACAGCCCATTGGCCGATTATCTGATGATTCGACAAACGATTTCCAATTATCGTCCAACAGAAGTTGGCTGACAAGACTAGAAAACTTTTGTTGGTCAACAAGGCGTTGGCCGATTGTTGGCTCGTGTGTGCAGAAGTTGGGCCAACAAAAAGTTAGAAGTGCAAACACGCATCCTCGGAATCCAAACAGTGTTCGGTCGTGTAAAAAACTAAAAATGTCAGCTTGCTTTTCAGTTTTTTTTTATCTGTTGCTATGTAATTGTTTATCTCAGTGAGACTGGTAAAGTAGACCTATACTGAAAATTTTTGCTCATTCTTTTGTTGCAAAATAGTTCAAACTCTGTCAGATTGGATGGAGAATGTCTGTGAGCAGCAATTTTCAAGTCTTGCCACAGATTCTCAATTGGATTTAGGTCTCGACTTTGGGCCATTCTAACACATAAATATGCTTTGATCTAAAACATTCCATTTTAGCTCTGGCTGTATGTTTAGGGTCGTTGTCCTGCTGGAAGGTGAACCTCTGCCCCAGTCTCAAGTCTTTTGCAGACTCTTAACAGATTTTCTTCTAAGATTGCCCTGTATTTGGCTCCATCCATCTTCCCATCAACTCTGACAGCTTCCTTGTCCCTGCTGAAGAAAAGCATCCCCACCACATGATGCTGCCACCACCATGTTTCACGGTGGGGATGGTGTGTTCAGGGTGATGTGCAGTGTTAGTTTTCTGGCACACATAGCGTTTTGCTTTTAGGCCAAAAAGTTCAATTTTGGTCTCATCTGACCAGAGCACCTTCTTCCACATATTTGCTGTGTCCCCCACATGGCTTCTCGCAAACTGCAAACAGGATTTCTTATCTCTTTCTTTCAACAATGGCTTTCTTGTCACTCTTCCATAAAGACCAGATTTGTGGAGTGCACGACTAATAGTTGTCCTGTGGAAAGATTCTCCCACCTGAGCTGTGGATCTCTGCAACTCCTCCAGAGTTACCATGGGCCTATTGGCTCCTTTTTTGATTAACGCTCTCCTTGCCTGGCCTGTCAGTTTAGGTGAATGACCCATGTCTTAGTAGGATTGCAGTTGTGCCATACTCTTTACATTTTCGGATGATGGATTAAACATTGCTCCGTGAGATGTTCAAAGCGTGGGATATTTTTTCATAACCTAACCCTACTTTAAACTTCTTCACAACTTTATCCCTGGCCTGTCTGGTGTGTTCCTTGGCCTTCATGAAGCTGTTTGTTTACTAAGGTTCTCTAACAAACCTCTGAGGGCTTCACAGAACAGCTGTATTTATACTGAGATTAAATTACACACAGGTGGGCTCTATTTATTCATTTTGGTGACTTCTGGAGGCAATTGGTTCCCCTAGATTTAAGTTAGGGGTATCAGAGTAAAGGGGGCTGAAGGCAAATGCACGCCACACTTTTCACATATTTATTTGTAAAAAAAATTTGAAAACCATTTATCATTTTCCTTCCACTTCACAATTATGTGTTACTTTGTGTTGGTCTATCACATAAAATCCCAATAGAATACATTTACGTTTTTGGTTGTAACATGACAAAATGTAGAAAATTTCAAGGGGTATGAATACGTTTTCAAGGCACTGTGTGTGCTCAGCATATAGTGGCAGGTTTTTTCATCTTCCATTGTATTCCTGAAGAGTGAGTGGTAGTCCAAAACGCATTGAGCTTCTTAATAAAACCTTTAAACTTTATGTTGGAGTTTATAAAAAGACTTAATGGTCAGGATCCAGGGTTTGATAATAAGACACGCTTCCTCAGCTTGTAGCAAATCCAATATTGGGAATAAATAAATACCCTTACCAGATATACTCTGGGGAAAAGCCTTAAATCATGGATACCTTCCAAGAAAGAGATCTTTCCACCAGCTTCGGAGCTCCAGTCAGGCAAACCCGATCCACAGGAAACCTCCACCTCCAAGGGAATAACCATACATCCAAGGTGTCCAGAGAAAGTACAAACACTCGGAATGGTAGGTAGCGGTGCATGCATAAAGGATAAAAGAAGCTTCACATGGAATTCCAACGTCTAAGAACAAGCGCAATGAGCCGGAGTAGACCCTCCTCACCCGACGCGTTTCGTCCGATAGGACTTCAACTGGGGCATGGGTCTACTGTTCATCATTGCGCTATATATATACCATAAGTAATTAATCAATTACTACCATGATTGAGCCCTTCCTTCCAGGTCGGCCCGCTGAGTATCAAACCTCAGTCTGAATTTAAACAATAGAAATTCTGATTAGCCAAGAAGGGTGACCTGGGACTAAGACAATTCATGATAGGTAGATGTTAAACCAAGCCTCAATGTCACTCATGACCCTAGAAAATGTAATTTCCGGGTGTATACATTTAGGTTATAAGAAAACTAACATAGTACCTATAAAACATACGGACTTCTCCTATATAATAGTCCTATATGATAAGTGCAAAAAATAGACTAAAATAAAAATAAAAACAATCAGAAAACGTCAGGAATGTAAGCAAAATATCCCCTGAGATGCACAGGAAGTGATGCGCGGGAAGTGATGTCAGCGCTCATCATCTGAAATGCACAGGAAGTGATGCGGGGGAAATGATGTCAGCGCTCATCCCATAAGCAAAATATCCCATGAGATGCACAGGAAGTGATGCGCGGGAAGTGATGTCAGCGCTCACCATCTGAAATGCACAGGAAGTGATGCGGGGGAAATGATGTCAGCGCTCAGCCCATAAACAAAACAACTCTCACTGGATCCTTAGAAGGTGAGCATAGATGGGTGTATCCACAGTATGTATCACATCTAACACACAGGAAATACAATACCGGAAATGAGCGTACAGGAAATAGTGAAACGGAAATGATGTCAGTATTAACTGCGGACATCATGTTGTAAGAAATATTCTTATAAACCCTCGCTCACTTAAGCTAATAAGGGGAACGAACAGCTTGTCCGTCCATACACATAAGGCATGAAAATGGGTGTATGTTGTTAAAAAACTGACCTGGGCATGTCCCTGCGGTCATATGACTTCCTACCAGACCGACATATATATGTCACCGTCGGGAAACTTCTGATTGGTCGGTAAACTACCTCTAGGCAGACCTACGTTTACTTGAACCAATCGGGGTCAAACTTGAAGAATAGTAGTCTAAAAGTTGATTAAACTACCCCGGAAATGACGTGTCCCAGAGGTTACATCTAAATACATACACTGTAAATAAACATTAGAAGAACCATAAGCCATAGGGGGATAAAAGTCATCATAAAAGACATTATAAACATCATCATGGCTTATCATCATAAAAAATCCTTATAAAATACCAACATAAAAAAATTATAAAAAATCGTAAAAAACCAGGATACTAGTACTGAAAGAAACTGTCAAATTCAAAAACCGATTATGCTTGGTTGATGAAGGCATTGATATCCCATTCTACGTTAATTCCTTTGGGATGATAAGTGTTTAATTCATAAATTCAATACGTCTCAAGACGTGATACGCCTCTAGTGGTAGCCCCTCCCCTCCACGGAGCCACATACTTATCAATGATAGTAAAGACTGTGCCGGTGGGATCTCGCTGGTGGTACTTAAGATAGTGTTTAGGGACAGTGTGCTTGGTGGATCCCTTAATAATACCCGTGATATGCTCGCCCATTCTGACTGAAAAAGGTCGGATGGTACGGCCAATATACTGTCTCTTACACGGGCATGTTATTAGATATACTATGTTCTTGGTTGAACAAGTAGTGAAATGTTTCATAGTGTATGTACGATTGGTGACAGTAGAGGTGAAAGTTTCTACACGTCTCTCCCTACAAGCATTATACTGGCACACTCTACATTTCCTACAGGGAAAATATCCTTTTAGTTCTCTAAAGAATGTAGGTCTGACAGGGGGGTCTAATACATTGGGTGCAATCTGATTCCTAATGGCAGGGGCACCACGATAAATGATCTTAGCTTTATCTGGAAGTGAAGGACCCAGTAACGGATCATTCTTCAGCACATTCCAATGCCGCTGAAATACTCTCTTAATCTGCTTGTGTTGGTTAGAAAATGTCGTGATGAAAGACCATTTGTAGCCAATAGTATCATTTTGTAGGTGGTCTACATTGTCTCTATCTGCCAGAAGAGCCCGCCTATCTAACTTGCGTGCTCGGACTATTTCATTGTCCACCATTGATGGATTATAACCTTTACTCACAAATTTATGTTTTAACATCTCTGCCTGTTGTAAAAACTCACTCTCGTGGGAGCAATTCCTTCGCAATCGTACCATCTGGCTGCGCGGGACAGACTCCAACCAAGGTTTATGATGGCAGCTGTCTAAGGGTATGTACCCATTACGATCGGTCGGTTTAAAATATGTACGTGTAGCAAGTTTGCCCTGTTGTACGTATATTACAAGATCCAAAAATACAATTTCTGTCTGACTTGAGGTATGTGCCAATGAGATACCCCTGTCATTATTATTTAGACCTGCAAAAAACACTTCCAGGGAGGTATTAGTACCATGCCAGAGGAGGAGGACATCATCGATGTACCTAACCCATAAGGCTAGTTGTGGACCAGCCACCGGGTAGACAACGTCCTCCTCCCACCTAGCCATGAACAAATTGGCTAGGCTGGGGGCAAACTTAGCCCCATGGCTACGCCCTTAATTTGTAAATAAAATTTGCCTCCGTACCATAGATAATTATATTGCATGGCAAATTGGAGCAACTCTAATATAAATTCCTGTTGAATCCGGGGGACAGTGTCATCTTTAGCCAGGAAATACCTAACCGCAGAGAGACCTGCCACATGTGGGATGTTAGAATATAATGACGCCACGTCTGCAGTGGCCAACCACGTATCTTCCCTAGTCCGGATGTGTTCCAATAGTTGTAAAGTGGCTTTCGTATCTCTAAGATAAGCTGGGGTTTTTACCATCAGAGGTTGTAAGTAATGGTCGATGTAACGACCTATGCGAGAAGTTAGCGAATCAATGCCGCTCACAATGGGTCGGCCAGGTGGATTCACTGGGTCCTTATGAACCTTGGGCAGATCATACAGCACCAGAATTCTAGGTGCCAAAAGGAGTAAATAAGCCTGTTCCTTTTTACTAAGAATGTCCTGGCGTAGACCTTTGTCCAGAATGTTAATCAAAACTTTCTTATACTTAACTGTTGGGTCCCCCGTTAGGAGTTGATACGTATCCTTATCACCTAGAATCTTCATCATTTCGTTATGGTAAGAGCTCTTATCTAAAACCACAATTCCGCCCCCTTTATCGGCGGGGCGGATAATTAAATCCTTGTTTTCGCATAGGCTTTTGAGGCCATCCTTAATTCCTGCATGTATCCTGGTATTATTGTTATTAATTTTCTCTAAATCCGTAAGTACTAATTCCTTAAACATTTTTACTGCCGGGGCAACTGGTGCAGAGGGATTAAACAAAGACGGGTTGGAGAGGCCCTAATGGACAATCCCATTATTCGAAACCCGTAAAGAAGATTTAGTGGGATTCGACATTAGGTACCGCTGAATGTTTACCTTGCGTATATATTTCTGAACATCTATGAAAGTCTCAAATTTGTTCATTTTTCGGGGGGGGGGACAAACTTCAGGCCCTTATCCAAAATCAGTTTCTCATTGTCAGACAAGGGAACCTTACTAAGATTAAAAATACCATGACCTATCAAGTTCTTTGTCTTTTTCTTTTGGACTCGCCTCCCCCCTCTAGTTCTTGGGTTTCCTTCTCTGCTGGTATGATTCATTCCCCTGGGAAAACCCTGGTTGTAGGAAGAACCTGGACCTCTATGATTGTAACTATATGAAGAGTGTACCAATCTTTCTGAAATATGTGACTGGATTCTAGAGTCCTGATTCCTGAGAGGGGAGAATCTATTGTATGTGTTAATTGGGGATCGATTTCGTCCATTATTCTGATTGTAACCATAAGCCCCCGTGTTGGTTGGGGATCTATCTCTCCAATCATAGCTGTCTGATTCATGTTTAAATCTCCTATCTCTAGAGCGGGAAGGAGTGTAATAGTGTTCTCCCCTTCGTAAGCCCATATTGATTATAGTTGTATGGTTGATTACGTGAAGACTGGCGTCTCCCTCTGTTACCTCTTACTTGACCCCTCCCCCTATTGGGGGTGGGCGGTAACCAAAATGTTGATGCGCACCTTGATTATTACCTCTTTCAGGACCTCTGTTAGGAGGTATATTCCTGATATTAGTATCATTAGGGTGAGGTAGAACCTGTGATCTTAATACTCCCTCAGTTTGAGGTGGGGGAGCTGTTGTTTCCATAACTTCACCTGTACTTGCCATAGAAAGATTTTTTTTCTATGAAAAAACATTGTCGTTCTTATAATCATTAATATCCCTATTATATTTCTTATGTTTTTTGGCTCTTTGGTCTGATTCTTCCTTGACCAAATGGTTTTTTAAGGCATTGGAAAGAGAAATACACTCTGATGTTCCCATACTAGGTGTAAGTTTATTATGTATTTCTTTAATCTCCCTGTCGATTTCAGTGAGTCTTGCCCGTTTTCTATCGACAAGGAAACAGAGAAATTTAGTACCTGTGTCGTTGAAATACTTAAACCAAACATCTATATCTGTATCCCCTTGTTGGGGAAATACATCCCATCGGAGACCTCGTGGAACCATATGTTCACAAATGTATTGCTCTAAAAAGGCAATGTCCCACAATAGGTGTAATTCAGAGGTCATTAAATTTTTTAACCTGAGAAAAAGACCACTGATTTCGGATTCAGGGTTTATAACTGTGAAAACTCCATCCATATTAAAGGTACGGGAGGATCTACAAGCAAAAACATCCATACTGAAATGGATGAACCAAAAAAGCTGCAATATCAGAAAGGTAAATGGCAATGATATAGATAAAGGATAATACTGCGCTTAATCTAATGAGTAAAAGCAGCTGGCACAACAATAACCTTAAATTGTCTAAATAAAACAAAAACCAAAAAGTGCAGCGCTGATTAAATGTAGTCAAATGAATGTATCAACAAATTCATTGAAACCAGTCCAGATAATTCACACTAGTATGTATATAGTCCTAATGGTCAGGATCCAGGGTTTGATAATAAGACACGCTTCCTCAGCTTGTAGCAAATCCAATATTGGGAATAAATAAATACCCTTACCAGATATACTCTGGGGAAACGCCTTAAATCATGGATACGTTCCAAGGAAGAGATCTTTCCACCGGCTTCGGAGCTCCAGTCAGGCAAACCCGATCCACAGGAAACCTCCATGTTAGAAGACTGTGCTAAGGGTTGGTTGTGGTTTCCTCTAATTCCAGGATGAGCAGCTCTATTTAAACTTCCTGCTTCCTGTAGCAAGTTGCTGACTGATCTACAGCGTATAGTGTGTGTGTCTGAGCAACCTGTATCCTGATTTCCTGTTCCTGCGACCCGGCTAACCTGACCCTGCTGATTTCCTGCCTGCACCGACCTCTGGATTACCTACGACTACTCTCCTGCCTGATCCTCCTGCACTTCTGCCTGTCTGCCTGTTAACGGCCCAGCTCGAACCGACCATCCTTCTGCTTGCTCCCTTGTACCGCACCGCCAGCCTGTTAACGAACTTTGCTCGGATTTGACCCTTCTTCTGCCTGACCCCTTTGTACCTCACAGTCCGCCAGTTAACAACCCAGCCTGTACGACCCCTCTCTCCGTGCACGAGTGCACCAACGGACTTCTATCTACACCAGTGACCCAGTCTGACCCTCGTGCCATCCTGCACTCCCTAGCCTCCTGTCTGCTCTACCAGGGGTTCCCGAGTCAGGGTCGTAAGGGAAGTTGCCCACTGCATAAGTCAGACTCATCCACCAGGTACGTGACACTCCACCTCCAAGGGAATAACCATACATCCAAGGTGTCCAGAGAAAGTACAAACACTCGGAATGGTAGGTAGCGGTGCATGCATAAAGGATAAAAGAAGCTTCACATGGAATTCCAACGTCTAAGAACAAGCGCAATGAGCCGGAGTAGACCCTCCTCACCCGACGCGTTTCGTCCGATAGGACTTCAACTGGGGCATGGGTCTACTGTTCATCATTGCGCTATATATATATACCATAAGTGATTAATCAATTACTACCATGATTGAGCCCTCCCTTCCGGGTCGGCCCTCTGAGTATCAAACCTCAGTCTGAATTTAAACAATAGAAATTATGATTAGCCAAGAAGGGTGACCTGGGACTAAGACAATTCATGATAGGTAGATGTTAAACCAAGCCTCAATGTCACTCATGACCCTAGAAAACGTCATTTCCGGGTGTATACATTTAGGATATAAGAAAACCAACATAGTACCTATAAAACATACGGACTTCTCCTATATAATAGTCCTATATGATAAATATATTTAACAGCACATTCTACCATGGAGTATGTATGTAAAATTCAGCATTCAAAGTAGATGATTCCATGCTTATACTAGTGGATCGCCTTATTTTGAAAAAATAGACATGCTTTTTGGCATTTAATTAAATCTGCATCTTCATGTATTAACTAGTATTAATTTGCTTGACTGACACTCTAAGAAGTGTCCCTGTATAATCTTTTTTCTTTTCATACAGTATAACCCACATTGCTAAGCTTATAGATTGTGGTGGCCTTAAAGGATTGCTGTTGATACAAGTTAACCCTCACCTACCATGGTGCTCCCCTGTACATCGAAGGGGTATATATTTTGACACTGATATGACTATGTATAACCACTTCAATACCAGGCACACTTAAAACACTTTCCGCCCAGACCAAATTTTAGCTTTTAGTGCTGTTGCTCTTTGAATGAAGATTGAGCGGTCGTGCGACATTGTACCCAAACAATAAAAACAATTTTTTATCATTTTGTTCCCACAAATAGAGCTTTCTTTTGGTGGTATTTGATGACCCCTGTGGTTTTTATTTTTTGCGCTACAAATAAAAAAAGACCGAAAATTTAAAAAAAAAAAAAAGTTTTTCTTTGTTTCTGTCACAAAACTTTGTATAAGTACATTTTCTCCATCACTGACGTGCACTGATGTGGCTACACTGATGGGCACTGATGAGGCTACACTGACGGGCACTTATGAGACAGTACAGATTGGCACTGATGAGGTGGCACTGATAAGGTTGCACTAATGATGGAACACATATATGCAGCACTGATGGGCACAGATAGGCGGCACTGATAAGCAACACTGACGGGCACTGATAGGTGGCACTGATATGCGGCACTGATGGGCACTCATAGAGGCACTGATAGGTGGTACTGGGCACTGATAGGTGGCACTGCTGGCCACTGATAGGTGACACTGGTGGGCACTGATAGGTGGCACAGATAGGCAGCACTGGTGGGCACTGGTAGGCATTGGCACATGGCACTGGTGTATATAGCACTGTTAGGGATGGCAATGGCAGGCATCAGATATGGGCACAGTGGCATCCCTACAGTGCACTGTATGTCCCTTACCTGGTGATCTAGTGTGTTCTCCCTGGTGGTCTAGTGTGGTGATCCTGAGGGGGACTGCACTGATAAACGTTCAGCGCTGCCCCCCCCCCCCCGAGTCACGTCAGGGGGAGTCCTAGTGGTGTGATCTGGTGGTCCCTCTTGTGTGATCTAGTGGTCCATTCCCTGTATGTCA
>BLSH010233013.1:739338-769489 GCA_018402905.1 Glandirana rugosa | reverse complement strand
AGAATACCCCCCCCCCCCCAATTCAATTTGCACCAGAACATGCGAACAGACAAAAAATTTGTGCAGACATTTGAGCCCTATTAAAGTCTATGGAACACAAACACGAAAAATCAAAATTGCTTATTTTAAAGGCTTATATCCATGTTATTGCCATATAATGGGAGGCACAGAGGTGCTGCCTAGCAGCAAAAGGGTCACTGGTTCGATTCCCAACCACGCCACTACCTGCCTGGAGTTTGCATGTTCTCCCTGTGCCTGCGTGGATTCCCTCCGGGTACTCCAGTTTTCTCCCACACTCCAAAGACATGCTGGTAGGTTAATTAGATCCTGTCTAAATTGGCCCTATTATGAATGTGAGTTAGGGACCTTAGATTATAAGCTCCTTGAGGGTAGGGACTGATGTGAATGTACAATATATATGTAAAGCACTGTGTAAATTGACGGCGCTATATAAGTACCTGAAATAAATAAATAAAAAATATAAAGTGTATGAGGACCTAGGTACTGTCCTAGGGGACATGTATCAATACAAAAAAAAGTTTTTAAATTGATCGTTTTTTCAGGAACAGTGATTTTAATAATGCTTAAAGTCCATGGGGACAAGAGCCTCTTCCCCACAACCCTGGGCTGTGGTTGTGAGGGTCTGTGGGTGGGGGCTTATCACAATCTGGAAGCCCCCTTTCATAAGGGGGCCCCCAAATCCCAGCCCCCAATATGTGAATGAGTATTGGGTACCCCTACCCATTCACAAAAATTGTCAAAAAAGATAATTTGGGACAAGTCCTAAAAAGGAAAAAAAAGAAAGTGTCCAGCGAAAAATAAGAAATCCCCCCCCCCCCCTACACAGCTCCCGCCGACTGCTATCTTTTTCCATTTGACAGCTCTTATAAAGGCTAGGGCGGTGCCACCAACTGACGTAACCGGATGACCCCACACCCTTCTGACATCATGTTTTGTTTTTTTTTTCTTATTTTTCGGGTCGTCGTGCGCCGTGATTGACGTAGATTACATCGCTGGACACTTTTTCTTTTTTTTTTAGCAGTAGCAGTGATAAGTCTGTATTACAGAGAGAACTCTCTAATATTGTATTTAAAACAAAGGATGTGTACAAGTAGAGGCTTTAAAACACATTATTAATTTGCATTTCAGAATTCAAAAACCTAAAAAATAGATTTATAAATCCATAATCCAAAATAATACAATATAATACAGTACAAAGTCTCATGCACTTGTAGGGCACACCCTAAGGAGCCACAAGTAAAAGGGATTCCCCGCCCTGCAAAGCCAGGCACACCAAATTTTCACAGTCACTCAGAGTCAAAGAACAGTACGTGAATTTGTTTTTTTGTTTTATTGGGATATAACTTGGATAGGGATGGAAGGTTATGGGGTGCCCATTTGACTTCAGAACAAACTTCAGGGACAACTCCTTCTATATACCGTCTCTATATACAGCTCCTCTTCTTCCTCCAGCACACACTCAGAACCCAGCTATGTCACCCTGTTGCAATTTAGTAGCAAAGGCCCCTTACATGCAGGGGCTCACAGCCACTATACTTGAAGAACAGGATGAGTGACACAGCTCACACTTTCCCAGCACTTCCTCTCTGTGGTCACTGATCCCAGCACTACCTCTTCAGGCGCTGCCAACCTGGATGTACTGACATGCTCCTGCTGTCCTCTTACTTGCTCCCGTGCATCCAGGAAGGGTTTCCTTTGGGTGTTGTAGGGAGACTCTTCCAGCACCCGAGCCCCAGGCCAAAGGTCAACCCCCCCAGACTAGGGGACACCCTTAAGGGCCACCAACAGCCTCCTCAGCACTCCATCTCCATCTTCCACCCGACTGCCCTGCCCACATGACTCATGCCTATTTATGAGGTGGCCTGCCCCCTTTCAGCCCCTTTTTGCTGGGGATTGGTCAAGGACCTCATAAATATGCACGGCAGCCCCTCCTTACTACCACCCTCCAGCTCTGGATGTTTCTACCACCTTCTAGACCAGGGGGAAGCGTCAGAGAGAGCTGCTAGATGAGTCATCCAGCCCCTGAGTCACTAATCCCTTTCTCAGATTCAACCCAAGCCTGGCTCTCAGCCAAACTGAATTTTCCTACACTAACGACTAGCACACTAGCTAGAGTGTGCTACACACTTTAATCTGAAGAGTAAAACTCCCAGATTGTGAATCCTGCCATTTACTCCCTGATTTTATTGGGCAGCTCAGACAGTAGGATACCCACAACAAAATTGTCTGTATTAAGTGAATATTATTGTCTATAGGTACCATTGTCTTTTGCTGCACAACAGCGGAGTACTTTCTTCTTCTTTTACATAACTGGCATGCAGCATCATATGGCAAAGGTAAGGGATGCGAGCAGTAATCACTGCCTGAATCTATACTACTATGTTAGCCTCAGTAAATTATTTTACGAGAGCAGTGATTTCAAACCAGTTTTACCTTAGAGGTGGCATGCAATACAGGCGGTCCCCTAGTTACAAACATCCAACTTACGAACGACCCCTACTTACAAACGGAGGGAGACAACAGCAAGTGAAAGGAAATCTCCCCCTAGCAAGGGAAATTCACTCCTGTAAGGGTTATTATGGGAAAAAGGAGTCTCCACTGAAGCTTTATCACCAATCCTTGTTTCCCCAAGAACTCAAAATTTTCAAAATCCAATTATCATTGGAACAGGAAGTGAGGTGAAATCTTCTGAACAGAAACATAGACAGCAAAATAAACATTACAGGGGTGTTAACCCTTCCCTATGCTATCCAAAAAGCTTAAAAATATTTTTTTTGGCTGAAGCTGCACTTAAAAATGTGCCTGTTCCCACTTACAAACAAATTTGACTTAAGAACAAACCTACAGTCCCTATCTTGTTTGTAAACCGGGGACCGCCTGTAAATAGACTCATACTGTTGTCAATCTCTACAATAAAAATGGTAAAATGTGGTTACAACTGTGGCAATTCAGAAGTCTAAACTCACAACAGTAAAATCAATCTATATAATCAGTAAAGCATGCTTGTCGTACTCACTGTGAAACCTAAGGGGTTAATCCTCTGCATTGTGTAAAAATGTTGTTTGATCCTGCCTTCTCTGATCCTCCCATCATTTTACTATCCCCAATCCATCTGCTTATAGAACAGAGCCTTTTAGGTACTCTGCACATGCTCAGTTTGGTGTGTATTGCTAACAAGTTTTTTTTTTTTTTTTTTTTGGAGGGTGAATGTGATCAACACAGGAACATCAGCACTGTCCAGACAGAAAGTCAGGTGCCTTTTGCCAGTGAAGTTTTTAGTATTGTTAAAGCCAGTGGTGGCTGGTGCTCCATTTTGGGGGGGGGGGGGTGGCAAACAAACCACTCGTTTCCCCCCTGTTCAGTCGGTCTGTCAGTCAAACCCCCCACCCACACCTTCGGTCAGTCGGTCCATCATTCAACGCCCCCTCTCAACACTCGGCAATACAACCAATTTTTTTAAGCCAATTAGAGCCTCAGGCTCTAATCACGTACTTCTAAAAAAAAAAAACACATTGGAATCCATGCGTCTGGCACCGTGCGTGCAAATTAGGGGTCGGCGCATGGATTAGCAGGGCGGCGCCCTTAGTAGAGCAGCCACCACTGATTGAAGCAATAGGGCATCTAAGGGAGAGCACATAATGCTTTTAACAGGGTTCCATGTGTCTGGTATCCTGCACCAGGTCAGTTATCTGTAGGCTGCCTGACTTTAGAGGCAAATCTGGGTTGCAGTATGATACCACTGCCACCCGTTTTTCAGATTTGGATTGGTTTCTTTAGACTTTAATGCAGAATACGCATTGGGAAGGTTTTTAACTGCTGTGACAAGAATGTTATTTTTATAAATGCTGAGCTGAGTGATGCTTTCCCATGTATTTCCTGGGTTTGGACATGGAACATCAAAAACCACATGGCTTAATGCGGGGGTGCATTGGAAAGAGTCACTCCATTCAAAGTCCAGCTGCCTTTAAACACAAGCTTGAGAATGTATAAAGGATGTCTTAAACATCTTAGGAACGTAGAATTCTGTTGGGGTGCAGCGCCGAAAGTGCTTGCACCTGATTCCATGTACCTCTCACAGACAGGTAGAGCAATCTGTCAGTACCTGCTACTGAGGCCGGAATATCTATACAGGATACTCCTTCCTCAGAGCATTCCCTTCCTCCCTTTCCGGCTGCTGCTCATAATGAGGAGTGAGAGGAGCCCGATGGGGAATACAGAGACTAGTTCCCAATTAGGTTCACTTTACTTTTGATTGCCAGTGCATGGCACTGGGTTTATCAATAGATGCTATTCAGTTCAATAGCGGCTTTTGAATATACCCTCTGCTGTGCACTGTCAGTCTAAAGTAATGTGGACCTGATGGGCAACTAGTCTCTCTGTTCCTCAGAATCCTCCACTCACCCATTGACAACCCATTTCTGAAATATAGGTTTGTTGCCACACCACTGTCCTCGGTCCCTTTGTGTACATTTAGCTTTCGGCCGGGGAATCTTCCAGCCGCAAACAAATGAGGCTGGGGATGGAGCACTATGTGGAAAGTTGTCATATACTGTATATAGCCCAGCCATGCCCCCTGACATGCCTCTGTATACCAGCTCAGAGCTGTACTGCCAACTTCCTAATATGAGACCTGAGTTCTTAAAGTGGCTGTAGTAAGAATTACCGCTGCATGTTTGCCGCACGTGTCATTAACGTTATTGACGCTGGAGAAAATACTTGCCTGAATTAGGTGCAGGTACTTCTTAAGGGAAATTCCACCAGAAACTGTCTTTAGAACCTTTATTGATTTCCCTAAAATATGTTTTATGCATTGAACAACAGAAAGAATGTGTGCCCGCTGTACACTTATGGTAATCACGTTTATTGCCTAAGAGCTTCTTAGCTTCTTATCTGTGCTCTGCAGATGTCAGTTTACAGGGGGAAGGGCATAGCCAGGCAGGATCAGCCAGGTTTTTTAGGTGAAAAGGGGGGCCAGATTACACAGCACAAACCCTATGTTGTATTACATGCTTTAAGGGAACAGGATCTGTTATTTTTTTTAGGTTATCAAATGCTTAAAAATGCGTAAAAAAACCTTCTCTGCTGCGGGATCCCCTTAGCACCCCCTGATCATTACCTGAACCTGATCCGATCCAATCCAGAGACATGCATGAGAGCAGCGGCTCTCATTGCTGTGTCCCTCCTCATTGGGCAGATTGATAGCACTGGGAGGCAGGGCCGGGCTCAGGAGCAGGCCTTCACAGGTGCCCCATTGGAACTGGTTTCCTATTGGGGGCACCAGCAAGAGGGGAGGAGCCAGGAGCACGGGAAAGGGACTCGAGAAGAGGAGGATCAGAGCCACTCTGTGCAGTTCTTTTGCACAGAGAAGGTAAGTATAGACATGTTTGTTATTTTAAAAAAATGCCTTAGCAACCACTTTAATTCTAGTTTACATGTACTTATGTATTGTTATTATCTATATATGTGACAACAATGAATCTTAATTAATGTGATTAATTTACAGAAAGAGACATTTTTATGTTCGATGTGTACAAAGCCTGTTATGATAGAGGATTATCAAAGTATTATATTCTTGATAACATGACACATTCAGTTCAAAAGTGCACATAGAATTTTAAATCAGTTTAAATCCATATATACTGTATTTTGCTATAGTATTTATCAGAACTTGTTCATTAACTTGTATTACTTTTGCATGTGAAATGTACTCACTTCCAATTGATTGCAGGCATTGTGAATCATGCAAGACGCTGTCCAAATAGCACTTGCACTTGCTGTGCAATCTTTTAAATCGTGTAACGCACTGACCTATTTCACAACATTTAACCTCAATATGTTATTTTAAACAGTATTTGGTCTTCTAAAAATATGAATTGGAAGTCCACCTACTATTTATTACAGGTAAACTTATTGGAATCTATCTATTATTTATAATAGTTATTTACATAGCATCATCAATGTACGCAGTGCATCACATTCACATTAGTCCCTGCCCTCAAGGAGCTTACAATGTAAGGTTCCCTTTCTCATATGCACTTGGGTCAATTTAGACAGGGGGAAATTAACCAATTGCCGACCGCACTATAGCACATTTACTGCTACAAGGCAGCCACGCTGCGCAGGATCACCTATATATACATGATCCTGCACTTAAAGTGCGAGTGTGCGCCGCCGAGCACTCGCTCCCGCTGTGATTTTACACAGCGGGAGCTGATCAGTGTCCGCTGGCACCCGCTGATCGTTCGGTACACAGGCAGAAAGGCAATCTGTCTATGTAAAAAAGGAATTGCCATTCTGTCAGTACAGAAGGTATGGATTCTGTATTCCTGTGAAGCAGGAACATGAATCCATGCCTTCCACTAGTAAAAACACCTCCCCCACTACACTAAAACACCAGCTAGGCATGCAGTTAACCCTTTGATTATCCCTGATGTTAACCCCTTCCCTGCCAGCGTCATTAGTACAGTGACCGTGCATATTTTTAGCACTGATCACTGTAATAATGTCACTGGTCCCCAAAAAAGGGTCAAAAGTGTCAGTTAGATGTCTAATTTCATAAATGGAAAACCTGTGAATCAATGTTTTCAGCAGCACACCCACATCAAAAAAGTGCATATAAACTGAACATTAACAAGTCCCATAAAAAACAAACATTGTGTACAAAGTGCATGTGCTATTATAGTCCGAAACCATAGACAATACTTATAAAAAAGAATTGTCTCTAGAACAGTTCAATCAAATGATCCTGGACCAATATCTCATCAAGCCTGGAAAAGATCCTAGGGTGCAGGATAGAGCGAGAGAGGACAGCAGGAGCTAATATTGCCGGGCAAGTCTTCAGGAGGGAACCACCGGTTGCAGCCAGGAGGGCTGGTGAGTGACATGCACAGTTGGGAGGACTGGGGAGGCATGCCTGAGAGGACTGAGAGGATGCAGTCAGGGATGGGTGCAGAGCCAGTGGAGGACACTGTGGTGTCACAGGCAGTGGAGTCAGGCAGCTGCAGCCAGGAGGGCTAGCTGGGCCTGAAGAGGGCTGACTGGGATAAGTAGTCCATTGGTAGGACATCTAGACCAGAACTTTCCATCTGCTACACTATAGGGGCCAGAGGTCCCTGCCTGCAAAAGGCAATTGCTGAGGCCTGGCTGAGCCAATGTCAGGCCTAACCACGCGTGCTAGCTGTGCCTGATAAGTAAGAGATGTGCTGGAGAGAGGAAGAGTAATAGTCTGCAAGCAAGAGAATTGCTGGAGGAGACTGGGGTAGTGATATATACAGAGAGTGTACATAGTTGTCCCATTGTAAATGATACAATTCATCAATGGGCATCCCATACACCCTATACCCCATCCAAGCTGTAATCCCTCCATAAATCATAAAAACAAAGCTCATGGACTGTTCCTTGTCTTGGAATGTCTGGGAAGTGAGTCCCGGGCTGGGCAGGGTGACAGGTGGACCACAATACCCAGCAGCCCCTGCGGGGGTACTGCTACTTATGTATAAACCCTCTAGGTCTCCATAATGGGTACACAGACATTTTTATTAGTTTATTATGTTAAAGAGATGAACTTTATGTGAAGAATACTGCAAATTTATTTTATAAATCTTGTATAGTTTGTTTGTAGCCATGTTCTCGTAGGGGTTGCTGAAAGTAGTGGTTCACCCATCACCCTGCCCAGCCAGACATTCATCTCTCAGTCACTCAGAGACATAGAACAGTCCATTGCTTTATTGAGGAGTATTGAATTTGCATAGCCATTTGGGAATTATGCAATGCCCAATAACATTCAGTGAAAATTTGCTTAGGGCTCTTATATACACTCCAGTATAGACACTTCTCTCTCCTCTCCAGTACAAACACTTGCTGCTTTTTGTTCCTCCTCCAGCACAAACACTTGCTGCAGACTGTTACTCTTCCTCCAGCACTTCCCTTGCTGCAGACTATCACTCCTCCAGACTAACTTGCACCGCATGGTTAGGCCTGACACCAGCTTAACTGGTTCCCGACCACGCGCCGTCTTTTCACGGCGGCAGCCGGGGAGCCCTGCGCGAATCGCCGTAAATAAGCGGCGATTCGCATTTGGCCACCAGGGGGCGCGCGCGCAGCCGCCGCGCTCCTGGGGAGTGTGCCCGATGTTCCCCGGCGAGCCGCGATGAGCGGCTACAGGGAAAGAACGGGGAACCGCCGATGTAAACACGGCGGTTCCCCACCCTGTCAGTGGGGCATGAGAGATTTACTGATCCCTGTCACTGGGATCAGTTAGATCTCTCATGCCCATGTTAGCCCAACCCCCCCACAGTAAGAACACACCCAGGGAACACAGTTAACCCCTAGCTCCCCCCCAGGTTAACCACTTCACTGCCAATGACATTTCTACAGTAATCAGTGGACATTTAAATTTCTGATCGCTGAATAAATGTCATTGGTCCCAAAAAAGTGTCAAAATGTTCCGACATGTCCGCCCCAATATCGCATTACTGCTAAAAATCGCAGATCGCCGCCATTACTAGTAAAAAAAACAAAACAAAACCCCAGAAATGAATTCTCATCATCCGTAAACGCGGCCACTTTTGCGCAAACCAATCAATAAACACCAATTGCGATTTTTTTTATCGCAAATATGAGGAATTATATAAATCGGCCAAAAATGGTGAAAAAAAATGTTTTTTTATATTTTTTTTTGGATTTGAATTTTAGCAAAAAGTAAGAAATTTGTGTTTTTTTGCAAAATGGTCGCTCTTCTTTTGTTTATAGCGGCGATAAGAAATGACGCAGAGGCGATCAAATACCACCAAAAGAAAGCTCTATTTGTGGGAAAAAAAGGACACAAATTTTGTTTGGGTACAACGTCGCACGACCGCGCAATTGTCAGTTAAAGCGACGCAGCGCCGAATTGCAAAAAGTGCTCTGGTCCTAAAGTGCAAAATTCTTCCGGGGCTGAAGTGGTTAACCAGGCCTCAGTGGATTGCCTTTTGCGGGCAGAGGCCTAGGACCCCTTTTGTGTAGCAAAGTTCAGGTGCTTGATGTCCTCTAGCTACTACTCCCAGATAGCTCTCCTCAGGCCCTGCCAGCCAGCATGGCTGCAATGATCTCTCTCCACTGCCCTTTCCACAGTCCTTTCCTCTGGTTCTGCACTCATCTCTGAAACTGCAATCTCCCAGTTCCTCAGATGTGCCTCCTCAGTCCTCCCGACTGTCCTCACTCACCAGCCCTCCCGGCTGCGACCAGTAGCCCCCCTGGAGACTCTTAAAGCGTTCTCTCTCCTGCTGTCCTCTCTTCTGCTCTCTCATGTGCCTCTCCTTCCAGGATCTCTCTCACCTCCCGGATGCAGCTGAGCCTCAGCCCAGGGTCACCCCCCCAAATTGGGGAGCTCCCTGTGGGCCCAACAGCCTCCACACTCTCTTACTCCATCTCTTCCACCTGACTACTACTCCCCCAGCTGGGCTGACTCCAGGTATTTAAGGAGGCCTGCCCCCTGCCAATCCAAGTTGGGGATTGGTCAAGGCTCCTCAAGATACCCCAGGCAGCTCCACCTCTCCTCTCCACCCTTCCTTCTAGCACCTTCTAGAAGGATGGAGGAGGTAACCGAGAAGTGACACCACCTGTGAGTCACCAGCTGCTACCCCGAGTGACTCCCAGCCCAGAATCAAAACAAACAGACCTAGCAAACAGCTAGGCCTGCCTAGATTTACTTACTGCCAGAGAAAAACCTTACTCTAGCACCTCACTACCTAGAGAAAGAGTCTTAAGCAGGCCATAGACGGTTCAAATCTCGGTTGGTTCAGCATGAACCAGCTGAGATTCAAACCATGTATGTGCAGGCTGAATGCACTCAAGTTGATCGATTGATCAGCTTGGGTACAACCAGCCTGTCAGATTTTGCAAGCGATTATTGCTAGTGGCTGTTGTTGCCGCTAGCAATAATCACTGTGTTTCTTCCGGAGCAGACAGCTTCCCCGACTCTCGCCTTGAGGGATTCAACATCAACACTGACTGTGGTTTGCAGGAAAGAAAATTGCTCTGACTATGGCCGGCCTTCCTGATCCTTTTGTCTCCCTGCAATGCAGACTTTCTGCAAACATTACTGGAAGCAAGAGATCATATGACCTAGGCTGAGAGATGGGAACAGTAGTTTGTTCTTGTGAAGAAAAAAGTACTTTTTTATTAAAAATATGTGATTGGTAATACTGAACTAGGCGCTATTGATTTGTGTAAAGAACAAATAATCAGCGCTACAGGATACAGAGACTAAATCAATAGTCCCCAAAAAAAATGCTGCTCCTTTTCTCTCTCAACATACTCTGAAGAAACCAACAATGAGGAACTCTGTGACATAAAGACCTTGCTACCCACTTCAGATTGGGGAAATACACAAACCAGGAACTGAAACAAAGACAAAGAGAGAGGGACATTGCAACATTGTAAGACTCTTTATTCTAAAAGAAATACAATCCTACTGTACTCAAAAGGTAACAAACACAGGCATAAACTCAATCCAGGCCCAATGCATTCGCAGGGGCATAGCTTACACATTTCAAGGGCAGTGCCCTCTTCCTCAGAGCTAACCTCAGCCCTCTCTAGGAATGAATCAACCCCTATTGATTAATGTGAATTTTAATGATAGCTCCTCTTTAAAGGCCTAATTATAAAAGGTCAGAAGCATTTTTTTTACTTTTTAATTCAGACAAATTTGTCCATTTGTAAGGAAACTTTATATTACAAATATATATATACACCTACTGGCAAAAAGTATGGAATTGCCACTCTTGGAAAATGTTCATTCAATTGTTTAATTGTGTAGAAAAAAAACTAATCAAGATATGCTTCAAAACTATTTTCATTTAACATTCCAACCTTCTGGCTTTAAGAAACAGTTAAAAAAAACATCCTGAAAAATGATGTCATCATCACCAAACATGCTTTCAATTGATGGAATAAGAAAAATGTCCAAAATCTCAATATAAAATTGTGCATTTATTGAACATTTAATGACGGTCATCTCCCCCATATCTTTACCTGACATGCAACCCCATATCATCAATGATTGTGGAAATTTGCATGTTTTTTTCAGGCAGTCTTCATACAATTCATTGGAACGGCACCAAACAAAAGTTCCAGCATCATCACCCTGCCCAATGTAGATTCGTAATTCATCGCTGAATATCACTTTCATCCAGTCATCCACTGCCCATGATTGCTTTTCTTTAGCCCGCTACAACCTTTTTTTTTTCTCTTTAGGTGTCAATGTTTTTCGTACAAATCAAATGGGAAGGTTGTTAAAGGTAAAGTGTACTGGTAGACCAAAAAAGACATAAAAGCGTCAAGTTAGAAAACTTAAAGCAATATGCCTTAAAAACAGAAAATGCACAAAAAAACAAATGAGGAACAAATGGTCAGAAACTGGAGTCAATGTCTGTAACCGAACTGTAAAGCCTCATACACACGGTCCGATTTTCAGAAGACAGAACGTCTGTTTTTTGTTGGATGCTTGTCTCATGTCAAAAGTGAAGAGCGTACTAACAATACCAAAATTTTCGTAAGACCGAACTCAACGTCTGAAGTGACGAAATGTTTTGAATATTTTTGCATCTTTTTTTTCCTTTCTGAGCATGCGTAGTCTCGGTAGTAAGATTTTTTGTCGTACGAAAACCGTACTAACAGAACAAAAATCGGACGTTGCGTTGTCGTATGAAAAAAAAATTCTAGCCTGCACATCCAGCTTTTGTCTGACTAAAAATCAAAATCCGCTGCTGAAAGGAGCATGCTAACGGTAAGAATTTCGGACGATAAGCCACCGAATGAAAATTCCCGTCCGAAAATCTGATTGTGTGTACGAGGCTTAGACATTGCCTAAAGGAAATGTAATTTACATACAGAAAAGCCAAACAAAAACATTAACACCTAAACAGAAAAAAACAAGGTTACAGTGGGCTAAAGAAAAGTAATCATGGGCTGTGGATGACTGGATGAAAGTGATATTCAGTGATGAATTACAAATCTGCATTGGGCAGGGTGATGATGCTGGAACTTTTGTTTGGTGCCGTTCCAATGAAATGTATGAGGTTGACTGCCTGAAGAAAACATGCAAATTTAAACAATCATTGATGATATGGGGTTGCATGTCAGGTAAAGGTTTAGTGGAGGTGACAGCCATTAAATCTTCAATAACTGCGCAATTTTATATTGAGATTTTGGACACTTTTCTTATTCCATCAATTGATAGGATGTTTGGTGATGATGACATCATTTTTCAGGATGTAATCTGATGCTAATGTTTGTTTTAGAACTGAAAAGTACATGGTGATTCCATAATATTTTCCTTAGAATTGAGTGATTCCATATTTTTTTCTTCTGCTTGATCTGAAAAAACAGTTGCATCTGACTACAGTTTTCTTTCTTTTTTTTTATTTTTTAACTGTTTCTTATAGCCAGAAGGTTGGAATTTGAAATGAAAATAGTTTTGAGGCATATCTGTAATTATTTTTTTTTTACACAAACAATTAAATTAACATTTTCCAAGAGTAGTGATTCCATACTTTTTGCCGTGGGCTGTAGTACCAGCAATTAATGTAGCGTTTTACCCAATGTACATTAGCATCAGTCCCTTCCCTCGAGGAGCTTATAATCTAAGGCTGCGTTCAGACATGCTGCGGCCACGGCTCAAAGCAGGGGTTCCAGTGCATCCCTGTTCTGTGATTCAGGTGAATCAGAACCAAATTTCTGCCTGAATTTGCACCTGATATGGAGCCAAAGACGCACAGGACACTTTCCAAGTGTGGACCGGTGGTGTGTGAACCAGCTCCATTGCAAACCCGGGCACACTCTCCTGTGATACGAGTTGGATGTTGGGAAACCCGCATCCAATTTGCATAAGTGTGAACCAAGCCTAAGGCAGAAGCCAATTAACCTGCCAGTATGCTTTTTTTGGAGTGGAAACTCACATAAGCACATGCAAACTCCATGCAGGCAGTGTCTTGGTTGGGATTTGAAGTAAAGACTCTAGTGCTGCAAGGCAGGCATGTTAACCAACTGTGTTGCTCAGTGCCTGTGATGTCTCCACTAGTTTTCAACATCATTTACCAACTTTTGAAAATCATGCAGTAAATAATGCAGATACATTTCACCAAATGATGAAGAACTTCTGCCTATTTCTTTGCCAGAACTCGTGTAATTCATTATTTTTGATGAATGGAAGGGACTTTCCACAAGGTAGCTTATTAATCTATTTTAAATACTTTCTTATGTTTTTCACTATTTTCTGTTAGTGTGCCTACCTCCCATCATGTTTTTTTTACTCCTAAATCATTAACATGCCAAGCTTTTATAAAATGGAAAAATGAGTGTTAATATGAAACTGGAGCTCAAACTAGAGCCACTGGCAGCAAAATAAAATCTGGTTACTTTGTCAACCTCTATATACAATAGTTTATAAAGAAAGACTTTGCTGCTTTTCTGAAATTGCGTTGGGGTTAGATCATGTTGTCATTTTACACGCAGTTTCCTGTTACTTATTACTTTCTTCCTATTGAATGCACAAAAAACTTGCTAAATGCACACACACCCATGCACATTTGCAGCTGACTCATCAGTTATTTTAGTGTTAAAGTGGGTGTATTGTTGCTGAAAGCAGGTGATATTTAGCTGCTAACAAGCCAGATGGATCATTTTTTCAAGTTTAGGAAGAGTTTAGGATGAATCGCGGGTATGTTTTGGCTGTTTATCTACAAAATTTCACTATCATATTCATTATTCATTAAAGTTCTCCTAAATGTGCATAATTTAGATATCTTTGTGGGTGTCATATCTGATGAAGTCAAAACTGACCAAGGTGGCCTCTGAAGCAGGGAAATTCTATATATCATATGTTTTTTTATATACACTAAATGTCAATTTAAAAAAAAATGTATTAGACTAAGTTAAGGCTGCTGCAATCTGATTTTGGTCCATTTTTCAGTGCAACTATGTAGTGCGACTCGGTTGCATTTCGGATGTGGTTTGCATATTCTATGGGGTCCAAATCAAGCTGGAGTCACACCAAAGTAATACAGGAACTTTTACAAAAAAACTTCCATGCTGAGTTGCATTGATGTGAATGGGCACCATTGAAAACAATGAGATTTACATTGACATGCAATTCTTTGCAACTAAAATTGCATTAACGTTCACTAGACCTTAAACATCTTTATAAATATTTTTGGTTTTCGGAATTCTTACTTTTATTCTATTGTATATTATTGTTCTTCATTTGGTAGGTAATGCTTTATACCCCTGTTTATAATGGCTACTGACAACTGTCTTGTCTAGCAGCGTTAAGACCCCTTTCACACTAAGGCAGGTTTCAGGCGTGTTAGCGCTAGAAATAGCGCCTGAAAACTGCCTCCCATTCTTTGCAGTGGGTGTTTTCACACTGGGGCGGTGCGCTTGCGGGATGTTAGAAAAAGTCCTGCAAATAGCTTCTTTGGGGCGGAGTTGGGAGTGCTGTAAATAGCACTCCCAAAACGCCTCTGCCCATTGCAATGAATGGGCAGAGCTTCCAAAGCAACTGAAAAGTTCTTCGGAAGTGCTACAAAATGAGTCTTTTTGGTGTTTTTTTAAGGTCACGTTGTCACGTCAAAAAAATGGACCGCTAGCACCCGAAAAACGCAGCTAAAGCACGGTAAAAACGACCGCCGCTTTAGCGCTGTTTTAGCAGCGCTCTGATGTGAAAGGGGGTCTATCTTTGGAATATATTTTCACTTTCTGTCATTTCAGCATATGAAATTGTGTGCACACAACTCAGTTTATATGGGAAAATGTGTGATACTATATTGGAAGAGGATCACACACAATTCTGCATCAGATTGAGTATTTGTGCGGAAAACTTTCTTGGATCAGCAAAAATACATGTGCAATGTTGAGTATTTTTCTTAGCATGCAAATTTTAGATTTTGCAGTTCAGTGAATCAGAAGCCCTTACAGTGTACTAGACAGGCACCTTGAATACTTACAACTTGCTACACAGTAAACACTAACACTAAATGATGAGGGGAACACACTGTAAACACACTGTATATCCACTTCAACCCCGGAAGGATTTCCCATGTTAGGACCAGAGCACTTTGCGATTCGGCACTGCGTTGCTTTAACTGACAATTGTGCGGCCGTGCGACATTGTACCCAAACAAAATTTGCGTCTTTTTTCCCACAAATATACCTTTCTTTTGGTGGTATTTGATCGCCTCGCCGCTATAAACAAAAAAAGAAAGACAATTTTGCAAAAAAAAAAAAATATTTCTTTTTGCTAAAATACAAATCCAAAAAATATATAAAAAAACCTTTTTTTTCATTGGTTTTGGCCAATTTTATTCTTCCTCATATTTTTGGTAAAAAAGATTGCAATTGACATTTATTGATTGGTTTGCGCAAAAGTTGCCGCGTCTACGGATGATGAGAATTTATTTCTGGGGTTTTTATTTTTTTTACTTTTTACGTGTAATGGCAGCGATCTGTGATTTTTAGCGGTACTGTGATATTGGGGCGGACATGTCAGACCATTTTGACACTTTTTTGGGACCATTGGCATTTATGCAGCGATCAGTGCTATAAAAATGCACTGATTACTGTGTAAATGCCATTGGCAGTAAGGGGTTTAACCTGCAGGGGGAGATCTAGGGGTTAACTGTGTTCCCTGGGTGTGTTCTAACTGTGAGGGGACGGGGCTGCTATGGGCATAAGAGATATAACTGATCCCAGTGACAGGGATCAGTAGATCTCTTATGTCCCCAGTGTCAGAATGGGGAACCACTGTGGCTCTGGCTGCTCATCGCGGCTCGCCGGGGGACATTGGGTCCGCCCGAGCTACGCCCCCTAGCGGCCACTCCGCAAATCGCTGTTTATTTACAGCGATTCACGGTACACGTCCACACTGCCGCAGTAAATATACTACGTGTGGTGTGGAAGTGGATATAGCTAATTGCTAAGAAGGGGGCAGGAAGCCGGCCGATGTGTCCTTAAAACCCCTTTCACACTTGTGCGAGTTGTCCTGCGATTTGGGACTGCAAAAGTCGTTCCCCATTATTTCCAATGAGTACCATTCATATCTGTACGACTTTGAAGTTGGGCCGACTTCAAAGTAGTCCCTGCATTACTTTAGCCCAACTTTGATGCAACTTGAGGTCCATAGACTTCAATGTTAAACCCTCAAAGTCTCATGCAAATTGCACCTGAATAATATAGATGCAATTTCTGTAATACTTCTGTACTATGTAATATGTTTTCATTGAGCCAAAGTTGCAACAAAGAACCTGCTCTGGAATTTTCAATTTGAGTAAAGTGGTTTTAACTGAAAATGAAAAACAAGTTCTAAACAAAGGACTTAAATATGCCCCTCCACAACCTCTAAACAAATTCAACACTTTCATCGAAGTTCAGAAATTTATCAGGAAAATAAACATCCAAAGATACCTCATTACCGACCTAATAGCTAAACCTATTAGGGTTGATACAACACGAGTGATACATACAGGTTTGGCAAATCCATCTTTGTTTAATCCACCAGGCCAAGTTGCTCCTGCCATCAAAATCTTCAAAGATGTGGTATTACGCGATCTTGACCAACTTCACATCAAACAAACATCTAAGCAAGGTAATTTTAATGCAGGACTCAAAACTTTATGTGAAAGGAAAGACCTCGTAATCTGCCCAGCGGATAAGGGTGGCGGCATTGTCATCCTAGACAAAGAAGACTACTTAAAAGAAATGCAGCACATTCTAGGTGATTATAATACCTATAAAGAATTGGCTAAGGACCCAACATATAATTACAAGAGAAAACTAAAGGAACTTGTGGATAAAGGTTTCACAAACAACATTTTGTACAAAAAACAAAGAGCATTCCTTGTCCCAGACCACCCAGAATCCCCATTCTATATTATCTCCCAAAGATTCACAAGAATCCTTATAACCCACCCGGGAGACCTAGTGAGTGGTATTGACTCCGTCACCTCCTGGGTGGGTATGTCGATCATTTTTTTGCAGCCTCTCGTGAAGAAGATGCACCCTTTTTTACAAGACATGAAAGACGTGATTAACCTACTGGATAGGGTGCAAATACAGGGCCACAGCATTCTGGCCACAGCCGATGTGGCATCTTTGTATACTTGCATCCCACTCAAGAAAGGATTGGAAGCTGTGGAACATTTTTTATCTCTTAATACTACCATCCCCAGACCACAGAAAAATTATATTATGGAATTATTGGAGTTTGCAGCAACTCATAATTACTTCTGGTTTGGTAGCTAGTTCTATAACCAACAAAGAGGTGTTGCAATGGGGCTAAGTTTGCCCCTAGCTTGGCAAATTTAATTATGGCCAAATGGGAGGAGGACGTCGTCTATACCCACAGGTGGCCCCAATTGGCCCTGTGGGCCAGGTACATTGGCGACGTCCTCCTTCTCTGGAATGGTACTGAGGATGAATTGTCCCAGTACTTTATAGACCTTAACTCGAATGACAGAGGAATTTCCCTCACATATGAGTCTAGTAAGCCGTGTATACATTTCCTCGACTTGGAAATTCGAGCCAACAATGGAGTAATAACCACTCATACTTACTTAAAACCTACAGATAGAATGGTTAGATATCTACAGATAGTTTCCATCAACGCTCATGGTTAAAATCAGTTCCCCGCAGCCAATACCTCAGGCTGAGGAGGAACTGTACAACGACTCAGGACTTTGATAGCCAAGCAAAGGTTCTGAGTGAGAGATTCCTGGAGAAAGGCTATGATGAGGCTACTATCAAGAGTGAAATCAGAAGAGCCTCTGAAGTTGATAGGTCCACGTTACTTGGGGCAAAACCCAAAGTTGGAGATAACAAAGAAAACAAGTTTAGATGGTCTGTTTCCACATCTTTCTCAGTCCAGCACAAACAAGTCTATAATATTATTAAGAAACATTGGAATATTCTCCAGAATGATTGGGTACTCGGGCCTCTACTTCCTGCTAAAGCTAAGGTCATATATATAGGGGCACCAGTTTTCATGCATTTTGTGGTTTAGATGGTCTTTTTTCACATCTTTCTCAGTCCAGCACAAATAAGTCTATAATATTATTAAGAAACATTGAAATATTCTCCAGAATGATCGGGTACTCAGGCCTCTACTTCCTGCTAAAGCTAAGGTCATATATAGAGGGGCACCATCTTTATGCCATAAGATTGCCCCCAATGTCTTGCAACCCCCTACCAAACCCATGTTATTTCAAGATCTCAAAGGCTTTTACCACTACCACTGCCGCAGGTGTAGGGTATGTAAACTTAATGGTTGCAAAGATAGAAATATCCCACAATTTTCATCTACAGTGACCAACAGGACCTACCCCATTAAACACTTTTTCACCTGTGACACTAAAAACGTGGTTTACTTACTTACTTACTTGCCCTTGTAGGAAACAATACGTGGGGGGAACTGTCAGAACCTTTTCCATCAGAGTTAATGAACACATTACAAACATTCTAAAAGGTAAAACTAATCAGTGTCCCAAAACACTACCTGAGATTTCATGATAAGAACCCCAAGGGCACCACTTTCTATGTCATTGACAAATATACCCTCCCATGGAGGGGTGGTGACCGTAAACGTGGAGTATTCCAACAGGAAGTATACTGGATTTACGAGCTTAGAGTTTCTTTCCACATGGCATGAATGTAGATTGGGACATAAATTCTTTTATAAACAAAGCTTAAACCCTCCCACAAGATCCTAGCCCTCCTGTTTCTTCTTGTTTACTGTTTTAAATAATATTTAAAAACAATGATTAATCTCAATTTTCATTCATTTTTGAACACCATATTGTAATGTTTTATTTCCACACCTATGCAATTTACTATTATTTAACTTTACAATTGTATCAGTATATATAGATATTTCCAATTTACTGTTTTTTACTCAGGGTGTTTTCCTCTAATTTTTTTTATGAGGGTTCACCTGCCTACACTAAACTTCATTATAAGGTATATATATGATTCCTGTTTCACATTTTAGTGTCATAATAGGGTTTACATATTTACATTTTTAAGTTTTATTTATGTTGTTTATATAATTTTCTCTGGGAATCCTATTTCAGCTTTAGTCTACTTCTGCCCTCGGAGGCTTGGCTGCGCATTCCCCCCATTAGCGGAGTCACTTCTGGTTATTTTGGCTTGAAACGCAAACGTCACTTCTGGTCTGTGCTAGCCGCACCCGGCGGGGTATGTGGAGCGCAAGACATTTCCGCCGGAAGTGATCATTGGAACGTATGTCGTGCTGCCATGTTTTACAAGGGCGGAAGTAGCGGCTATTCAATTTTACAACAAAATTGAGTGTACACAATATAAAACTCAGCTCTTTGGGGGGTCGGTAACCCTCAGATGACATCTGTTGAGACAAAACGCATCGGGTGTTGCTGACCCCAGATTGCTGTGCTATCTCCTGTGGTCCTCCTGACCTTATTTTGGACTTCTCTGGATTTCTCATGTTTTTATGCCGGCTGTATATTGATTTTTTTTAAAACTTCTCTGGAAGAGTTCTTTCAATAAAGCCCTTCACTGTAAGGCTTTATGCCATGTGAAGCCTTTTCTTTTTAATATACTCCATACTTGTGTACCGGAGTACACCCCCCAATGATGTCCATATGATGACCCTCCTATGATGCTGTGGGACTTCCAAAGGATACCAGGCTGTGTGACGATCCCTTATCCACTACCATAGGAAGTGGCCCCTGGCTCCATATATATATTCAGGCTTGAATTATATGTTTTCTGGTAAGCCTTCTGTATGGATGTTGGCGGATTGCACTGAGTTTGGCACATCGTTCACTTTCATACACTGAATTATCAACTGTATATCCATGCTGCTGGTGGACTTTTTTGCATCGATTTTGCACTTCTATCTTATTTGAACAATATTTATGGACTTGCACCTTTTTGCACCTTTTTGCACAATTTCTTTTTTCATTTGTACATATTTATTCACCGTTTTTTCTCTGACTGTTTACAAGGACTTATAATGTGATAAGTCATGGATGAATTTTTGATACACCAATATTTCTTTTCAAGTGTGAAATAGACTATATATGTGACACGCTATAGAGGAATTTCTACAACTTATATGCAATTTGTATTAATTTACAATTGCATAATTTATTGTAAAGGGCACACTATAGTTGGATTTTGAGTTAATCCAATATTTTGCACTAGCACTTTATTCAGTCACTCATTTCAAGTTTGCACATCAGTGATCAGTTCCCAGTTGAACGCCACACCTTTGTACGATATAGATTATTTGCAACAAGTTTGGTTGTTGTGCGGCAGCTCACCCACATATCTTTCCATCTAGCGTGGTATTCACTCTAAATAATTATAAAGTTGCAACAAAGTCGGACCAAAGTCGTACTGATCCCAAATTGTGTCAAAATCGCGGTAAAATCGTGGCAAAATTGTGGCAAAAATCACAGCAAAATCACAGTAAAATCACGTCACACAAGTGTGAAAGGGGTCTAACAACCAATGAGTCATCTGCTGTCAGCGGGGTTCCCTGCTGACAGCTGAATTATGAAAAAAAAAATTGCCAGCAAAAAAATTTGCAAAAATAACGGCGTGGGGTCCCGTCCCAGGTCCATACCAGGCCCTTCGGGTCTAGTCTGGATTCGGAGGGGACTCCCAATGCCAAAAATTAACAAAAATGGCTTGGGTTCCCCTCCAAAATCCATACCAGAACCTTATCTGTGCATGCAGCCTGGTAGGTCAGGAAAGGGAGGGGACGAGCAAGCGCCCCCCCTCCTGAATCATACCTGACCGCATGCCCTGACCGCATGAGGACAAACCTGGGCTGTGGTTGTCAGGGTCTACGGGTGGGTGCTTATTGGAATCTGGAAGCCCCCTTTAACAAGGGGGCCCCCAAATTCCGAGCCACCCCCATGGGAATGGGTATTGGGTACATCGACACGTCACATGGAGCGAGCTCTCTGGGTGATGTCATCGTATGGCCATGCTCCATGGCTATATAAGAGATGCCAGACACCGGGCAATAACACAATGGAGGAAGAGAGTAGACGGGGAGAAGACAGCAGAAGAAGACAGCTCCAGGAGAAGACAGCACCAGGAGAAGACAGCTCCGGGAGAAGACAGCACCAGGAGAAGACAGCTCTGGGAGAAGACAGCTCGGGGCTTCTTTTTTTAATAAAGGACTTTGCCAAAAACTGGCTCTTGTTTTTTTTAACATTTCACTGCTTTTTGGGGTGAATGGATAGGGGTGCAATATACCCAATACCCATTCACATAGGGGGCTTCCAGATTCTGATAAGCCCCCTGGTATGGTTCGGGGGGGGGGTGTTCGCTTGTCCCCTCCCTTTCCTAGCCTGCCTGCATGCTCAGATAAGGGTCTGGTATGGATTTTGGGGGGGGCCCCATGCCATCTTTTAAAAGAATTTCGGGTGGGGGGCCCCCTTCGAATCCATACTAGACCCGAAGGGCCTGGTATGGACTGGGGGGACCCCATGCCATTTTTTGGGGGGGTTTTTTGCTGGCAATTTTTTTTATATTTAGCTGTCAGCGGGCAACCTGTTAAAGACGCAACGGCCCCCTCATTAGCAACCAGCCATATACAGTGTTTTAAACATAAAAATAAAAACTGCAAAATACATCAAAAATCGCATCACAAATATAACACTTGCATTTCTGGTGCGATTCCATTGAAGTCTATTACACGGAAAATACGGATAAAAATTCCCTGACCGTTTCCAAAAACGCATAGATGTGAACATGTACCATAAGAAACCATTTTAAAAAATGCATAGGTGTAACCTAGGGTGAAAGCTTTCCTCATCCTTCTCAGAATGAATGCTGCATGTTGCTTCCATGACCATTCAGTATGTGCTCTCTCTTGGCATTGGCACTATCCTGGCTCCCTTCACCTCGCATCTCAATGTTCCATGAATAACTCCACTCTGTAAGCCTTATTCTGTTAGTTATACACTGGAATGGATCTCCATGGTATAGAAGAAGCCTTCTCAGACCTGCCAGTCACATGTTATTACAAAGTGGACCTGTCTCTGTGATGATGGCACTCTCAGCCACATCCTGCACAGAGATTTTATAGCTAAAGGTCAATTCCAACAGACTGAGAGTGATCTTCAGTGGGGTCTGTTAACTCCATAGTTATCACTTTACACACACAAACAGTAGCTGCCACCTCCTGATTTAACAAAAACATGAATCGTTCACAGTATCCATTATAGCAATTTTAAATTTACCACTTGAGTCTCCAGTGCCGTTTTGATGTAACACTGGGATAGTGGCTATTTGTCCCAGTGTTAATTTTGACGGCAGATTTCAGTTCAGTTTTAGTCATAGGGGTCAATTCGCAAAGCTTTACCGCATGCGATAAGGGTATCATATTACTCATTTGCATACATTATCGCATGTGATAAATAAAGTCCAATGTATGAAAAAAATAATAATGATTATGTAGTATTTACTGGGGGAAAAAAATGTGCCGGTAAATATTGCATAAAAAGTTCAATTCACAAACGGACCAGAGAGTAAAAAGTAATGCAATATTTACCACTAGGGTTTTGCTGGCGGTATCACATGTTGAGGGCATGTGGCCTGGTACTCTTGCTCGCCCCCTCTTTCCTGACCTGCTGCAGGGCCTGGTATGCATTGGGGGGACCCCACGCTGTTTTTTTTTTCAACATTTGTAATTTTTTACATTCAGCTGTCAGCAGGGAAGTCATCGATTGTTAAGGACGAGGCGGCCGGCTTCCTGGCCCGCTCCTTAGCAGACAGATCAATGCGGTAAGTTACCACATTAACTAAAGTAATTACCGCTAAATTGAACAAATACAGCATTCAGTATTTAACTCAAAATTCTTAGTGAATTGAACACTTGCACAATTGTTACTGCATGCTGTATTTTACCACATTTTATTAGTCGTTATTTACCTAATCTTCAGTACCTTTTAGTTGACTAAAATGTGGAGTAAAAATCTAATAAAATGTTTATTATTTATGGTATTGGTAAGGTTTGAACATGCACTACAGACACAGATTTAGCCTTTGTGATACATAAGGTCTTTATAAATAAAACCAAGTTTCATAAACAAACAAAAATACCACTTTTTGACAAACAGAGGCGCAATTTTAAATTATAATCACCCCCCCCAAAAAAACAAAAACTGTAAACTCTATTAACTATAATGCTATTGCAGATATTACCTAAATATATTACCAACATTAAATATTAAGCCTTTTTCTTAATTTTGTTTCTTTCAGCAGCTTAGTAGATGCCCCCTACTTATTTATTAGTAGCGCAGTGTTAATTTTGAAGTCAAATTTCCATTTAGCTTTAGTCATAGTCTTTTGACTAAAATGCCATTATAGTTTTAGTTGTATATTAGTCATCTGAATTGTTTTAGTTTTAGTCATATTTTAGTTGACTAAAATAGTCTTAATTGCTAATGCTAATAAAATGTAAAATATTTTCGTTGATGAAATTAACACTGATTTGTCCTAGTGCCATTTTGAATCTGGCACTAAGCCCAAGAGCTGGAACAATCAGCTCCTGGGCTTTCAATGCTTTTATAGATCACGCCTAAGCAATAAACAGGATGCTTTCTCATGCTTCTGCATGAGCAAGAAATAGCTCTTGATGCTGCACCCTCCTTTTCTGTTTTTGTGTTTATTCAGTGATCTACCGGGGATTCACCTGGTTGCATGCACAAATGTTTGAATTGAACCAGGCTAGTGCTGTCTAAACAATATATATATATATATATATATATATATATATATATATATATATATATATACACAGTTGCTACAGTTGTGCTCATAAGTTTATATACCCTTGCAGAATTTATGATTTCTCTGCCATTTTTCAGAGAATATTGATGATAACACAAAAACTTTTCTTTCACTCATGATTATTGTTTGGCTGAAGCCATTTATTATCAATCAACTGTGTTTAATCTTTTTAAATCATAATGACAACAGAAACTACCCAAATGACCCTGATCAAAAGTTTACATACCCTGGTGATTTTGGCCTGATAACATGCTCACAAATTGACATAAAGGGGTTTGAATGACTATTAAAGGTAACCATCCTCATCTTTGATCTGTTTGCTTGTAATTAGTGGTGTGTATAAAAGGTCAATGAGTTTCTGGAGTCCTGACAGACCCTTGCATCTTTCATCCAGTGCTGCACTGACGTTTCTGGGTTCTGAGTCATGGGGAAAGCAAAATAATTGTCAAGGGATCTGTGGGAAAAGGTAGTTGAACTGTATAAAACAGGAAAGGGATATAAAAAGATATCCAAGGAATTGAGAATGCCAATCATCAGTGTTAAAACTCTAATCAAGAAGTGGAAAATTATGGGATCTGTTGAAACGAAACCACGGTCAGGTAGACCAACTAAAATTTCAGGCACAACTGCCAGGAAATTTTTTCGGGATGCAAAGAAAAACCAACAAATAACTTCAGGTGAAATACAGGACTCTCTGAAAACATGTGGTTTGGCTGTTTGAAGATGCACAATAAGGAGGCACTTGATGAAAGATGGGCTGCATGGTCAAGTCGCCAGAAGAAGGCCAGTACTACGCAAATGCCACAAAGTGTCCAGCTTACAATATGCCAAACAGCACAGAGACAAGCCACAAACCTTCTGGCACAAAGTCATTTGGAGTGATGAGACCAAAATTGAGCTTTTTGGCCATAACCATAAATGCTACATATGGAGAGGAGTCAACAAGGCCTATGATGAAAGGTACACCATTCCTACTGTGAAACAGGGAGGTGGATCGCTGATGTTTTGGGGATGTGTGAGCTACAAAGGCACAGGAAATTTGGTGAAAATTGATGGCAAGATCAATACAGTATGTTATCAAAAAATACTGGAGGAACATTTGCATTCATCAGCCAGGAAGATGCACGTGGGACGTACTTGGACATTCCAACATGACAATGATCCAAAACACAAGGCCAAGTTGACCTGTCATTGGCTACAGCAGAATAAAGCGAACGTTCCGGAGTGGCCATCTCAGCCTCCTGACCTTAATATCATTGAGCCACTCTGGGTAGATCTCAAATGTGCAGTTCATGCAAGGCAGCGCAAGAATTTCCAGGAACTGGAGGCTTTTTGCCAAGAGGAATGGAGCCTCATCCACAAATACCACAAAAGCTGCACCAGATTTTGCACTCTCCAGTTTTAGTAAATCAATCCCAATGTCATTTGATTTTTTAGTGAATCTGTGAAAAAGTTGCCATCATGATAATCTGTACCCTCCTGTACCTGATTTCATCTGATCTTATTGTTATGCTAACATTTTACGCAAACCGCTTTTTCTCTGCTGCGCGCATCAAAAGGAAATAAAGCATTTCTAAAGTAAAATACATACTGTATGTATACGTTGAGCTTTACCATCATGCTATGCTACGTAAAAGTTGTGTTAATTAAATATCTACTTAGTCAGCAGACTCTGTTTATTATATTGTTTTGGTAAATACATGGGGTTGTGCAAATTCTGTAAACAATACATGGGAAATTATTCATTTTTTATTTTCTAATTTTTTTACAATTTAGGCCCCTTTCACATGGAGCGGATCCGCTGGACAGACTCCGCCAGCTTAGCGAGGGTTCGCTCCGTTGATCCCCGCTGAGCCAGCGGATGACAGGTCTGTCTCCGCTTACTGTGCTGAGACGGACCTGTCAGATCCCCACTGTCCTCTATGGGGAGATCGGATGAAAACTGATCACTAGCGGCTGTAGCAGACACTTGCGATAATTGCAAGCGAATCCGGCAGGCTGGTTGTATCCAAGTGGATCAATCGATCTACTTGGTACAGTCAGCCTGCCCATTAATGGTTCGAAACTCAGACGCTTCCTGCTGAACCGGCCGAGTTTCGAACCGTGTATGGCCAGCCTAAGAGGTTTTTCAGATCACCATGAGCAAAGCAATGTAGAGTTGGGGGTTTTATATTTAATGTGTCAGCTCTCTGCCTGGCCCTACAGTATTTAAATGAGATACTTGCAGTCTCGCAAATGTTGGCGAGATTTTTCTTACGCAGTGATGGGTTCATTGGACATCATTATTATCACAGTGTCCTACTGACACAAATGATTATAATAATATAAAAAAGAATATAAATGTAATCAAGTTGCCTGCTGCATGATGAGAAACATTGCAAGGCTAAGCAGATTTATGATACAGAGGGACTGCTGACATGACCAAGGCCCTCACTGTAGGTAGAGGAGAATGAAAATCACGAGAATGCACATCTTCAGTGCATTTGCATCTATAGTTAATCTCCCTGGCGGTATGATTATGTCAATATTTAAAACAATCAGTGAATATACCCCACTAAAAAAACTAAAAAATCGTGTATAGCAATCTTGATCCTATGAAGTGAGTTGCTGCAATTAACTAGGATACCACTATTAAAACATATGCAAACAAATGTAAATTGCACAACCTCAAGAAATCACAATATATAAAGTGCCAGCATGTGCATTAAATAGTGACTATACCAATATACAAAATATTCATCAATGTGAAAAAAATGTACATAAGGTGCAAATTAAAAGTGCTGTGTCCCTGTAGAATAGAATGTTCATATCCAGAAGGTCAAAAAGAACAGGCTCCTTCACCAGGTGATGATGGAAAAAAGGGGAGGTAATAGATTCAGTGTCACCAAACACTTTAGATATGAGGACTCTTACCAGAGTCTTTTCACTGCCTATCTCTAGGATAGTCTAAAAGGTGAGCAGATAGCCTTTGCAGGCATACATTATGAAGATAGATCGGTCTCTCCCATCCACAGGTAGATACACTTAATCCTCACCAAATACATCCGAACTCCAAAGGTACTCGAAACCATATAAGGAGGAGAAAGGACCCAATAGTGTAATATTGCCAATTTTATTCAAAAACATAAAAAACGCTGATTGGCTACTCACAATTCAGTAGTATAAAACTTGCATGCAAGGATAAAAACAAGACCGGCTGTATAACTCGAGCGCTTGTGCTTCCGGGTCACGGGTCAGTGTCATCAACGCGTAGCTGTGCCCGCCATGTTTCGTCATATATGACGTCTCCCAGGGGCCAATGTCAATGTTTACCATGTCAAAGTGGTACATTGTTTTGTATGGAAATTTGTTGTTTTATATTGTAGGCCTGTAATTCTTAGGAATAATTCACATAAATCTGTCCAAACAAGAGTCTAGTAGACATCCCGGGTATGATAAAATTTGAAACACGAAATCATAAATTATAATATAATAAATAATTATAAATAATTCTAAAAAATAACAATATAATAATAATACATTTTATTCAATAATGTAATCGAACCAAAAAAACTGAAATGTGTCCAAACAAGGGTGCAATAATAAGGGTGTCACTGCAATACTAGATGCTGCATATTGGTTTGAACTGTTTTTTTATTTTTTTTATTTCAGGATTCCCAGCCTAGAGGCGAGATCTGGGGACCTATTACAAGGGATGTTTACATTCGCAGAAGCGAACGCATATGTAGGTCGCGCCCGCATATGTGAACGGCTTTCAAATCACTGTTGATGACAAATTTCCCCACGAATCACTATCGCTCAATTTTGCAAGTGATTCTAATTCACTATTGCTGTTTTCTAGCTGGTCCAAAACCACTTTTGACATAGGGACACTTTTGGGATGCCATGGACGCTCTCAAGTTTCCAGGGAGAAAGAATGGCAGGAAGAACAGTAAAAGTGCATGCAGGGCACTGGACAAAGCACTAGGGACAAAACTGAGGTGAAGTCATTTGATACAGTAATGTAATCGTACAGATTACTATGTATTGTGTGTGTTTATGTTTTGTACTTTTTGAATTTCCCGCCGGCTCTGCCCCCATGCATCGTGGCGCTCACAGGGAACGGAGCCTGGAACTCTGATACATCTGGCGGAGAATTCTGCCAGAGGACACAGCAGGAGGACACCGCAGGATCGTAGGAACAAGGTAAGTACATGCAGTAGAATTCTACAGTGTAATCCTGAGTCTGGCTCAGGGTTACCACTTTTGGTACTGAATATTAACACCGAGCCACACTCGGGATAACCGCTTGGGAGGTTAAGCCCCATACACACAGGGCTTGTAACTGTCAGCCTTAAAATGCCTCATGGAACTTGTAGCTCCGCAACAGCTAGAGGGCCATAGGTTGAACCCCCATGCTTTATAGGGTTTTTTGCCGTCCTCTTAATCAACTGCGGGTATAGGGCTCCATATAAGAAGGTTTTATTTTTTTAAATATTTTTTTACTAGATGGACTTGTGTCTTTTATTTTCCACCTGACTATGTATCTACTATATATATTTAAATTGAACATTTTTCTGTGATGACCTTATTTAACTCTCCAGATTTAGTTTTGCTACAGAGCATTGTAAAATAAATCAAGTAAGCACAAATCAGCTTTACTAGCCATCAGTCTCTGTGCAGATGATATTTTGATTCTGCTCTGGTTGAAGTACAGATGCTTTCTTGTAAAACATTCGGGTCATATAGAGTATGTTTTAGCACACATGTGTAATCTATAGACAGAAAGAGAGCCAAGAAAAATAATTGACTCTTACAATCATCAGGGTTAGAATAGAATCCAGTGAAAGTATTCATGATCAATCACTGGAAAGCTGCATAGTTGAAACTCAAAAATAGGTTTTGAACACATTTCAACCTAATAAAAATGCTACTGCATAATAAATGGCCTTGTAAGTAAAACCAGTGGGGGCTGTAGAGAAACATTTTTGTTGGTTATTAACCAAGGTAAACCATGTTTAAGAAAAGATCAAGATTTATTTTAATTCAAACATTGTCCAAATGTAAAATTCTAACGGCTTTTACAGAACTACGGCATAACTCCTTACTGTACTGTGCAGGCTAGATGACATGAAACTCTGATGACATGCGACTGGTGCAGCATGCCACAGCAATAAACAGGCATAGTTAAAAGAGCTTTAGGCTAGGTTCACATATGAACTGCATGCGGCTCACAGCAGGGGTCCGGTGCATCCTGGTTCACCGTTTCAGGTCCGATTTCAGCCCGAATTTTGGGCTGAATTCGGACCTGAAATGGACCAAAAGTCACACAGCGTTTTTGTGAAAAACGCACTGGACCTGCTGCGGAGATATGTGAACCAGCTCCATAGAGAGCCGGTCAAAATCTCCTGCTATTGCGAATTGTATGCGGGGAACCCGCAACCAATTCGCAATGGTGTGAACCCAGCCTTAGCCTACTTGCGGCAAACATTAAACATGCATACTACAGTCTTTGTACCCACTAAGTGCTCCATAAGAGGAATTAGGTGCAGTTTCATGGCCACTAGAGGTGTGCAACAAATCCCGCAGGTTTGGAATTTGTGGCTCCAACAAATGTATGTCCAAATTGTCCAAGTCAAAAATGTAAATTTGCATGGCTTTTGGACTATGTACAGTAGGCTTACAGGGGTCATTAGGGGGCTTTTGGATAAGCCAGTCCCCTCGCTGTAAAAGGGATTGGCACAAAGAAGTCATAGTTAAACACTATTTAATCTGCTGTAGAGAAAGAATAAAGAAAAATAACAATCTGCATAGGGACAAAAAAGGCGAGTTAGGAAACTGTACTTTAATTGTGATTGGAATCTCTTTGGACAAATAGCCCCATTACTGCATTGTTTTTGTTATTATTGGGGGCTTTTTGTCTTAAAGTGGAGTTTCACCCACAGTTAGAACTCTTCTCCATAGAGTTCTAAAGTGGGCATTAAAATTGAATTGGCATTTTTTTTTTGATCACTTGGAATATGCTATAATAGCCCGCCGCGTCACGGTACCAGCCCTTTCGGGATAACAGAGGACCCTAACTACTGTGTGTAGAGGGTCCTCTTTATCGCTTGGTCTTTACTGCGCCGCCCGATAATATCGTATAAGGTTCACTAGTTTTTTTTTTACGGTTAAGTTAAAATTACGGGTGAAATCTTGAGATACCTCTTCTCAAGATTGACACCCACTTTGAGGTGAAATTCTGTTTTTCGGGGGTTATTATTGTTTTTGTTACGTCATTACCCCGATAAACAGGTTTCTCTAAGGTTAGTGTTAATTTCATGTCAAAGGATTG
>BLSH010233013.1:726055-739328 GCA_018402905.1 Glandirana rugosa | reverse complement strand
GCCGCACACAGCGGGAGCGTGCCCGCGGGTCCGGCGGACCCGATGTCCGCCGGAGACCCGCGATCTCCTTTCAGAGAGGAGGAACGGGGAACCGCCGAAGTAAACACGGCGGTTCCCCGTTCTGTGAATGGGACATGACAGATCTCCTGATCCCTGTCACTGGGATCAGTTAGATCTGTTCTGTCCCGACCAGCCCCGCCCCCCACAGTTAGAACACACCCAGGGAACATTGTTAACCCCTTCACTGCCCCCTGCTGGTTAACCCCTTCATTGCCAATGACATTTATACAGTAATCAGTGGACATTTAAATTTCTGATCGCTGTATAAATGTCATTGGTCCCAAAAAAGTGTCAAAAACGTCCGACATGTCTGCCCCGATATCGCAGTACCGATAAAAATCGCAGATCGCCGCCATTACCAGTAAAAAAATAAATAAAATAAAAACGCCATAAACCAATGTCCATAGTTTGTAGGCGCTATAACTTTTGCGCAACCCAATCAATAAACGCCGATTGCGATTTTTTTTACCAAAAATATGTAGAAGAATAAATATCGGCCAAAACTGATGAATAAATTTGTTTTTTTATTTTTTATTTTTGGATATTTATTATAGCAAAAAGTAAAAAATATTGTTTTTTTTCAAAATTGTCGCTCTTTTTTTGTTTATAGCGGTGATCAGAAATGATGCAAAGGCGATCAAATACCACCAAAAGAAAGCTCTATTTGTGGGAAAAAAAGGATGCAAATTTTATTTGGGTACAACGTCGCATGACCGCGCAATTGTCATTCAAAGAGCGACAGCGCTGAAAACTGAAAATTGGTTCGGGCAGGAGGGGGGTTTAAGTGCCCAGTAAGGAAGTGGTTAAACACTATTTAATCTGCTGTAGAGAAAGGATAAAGAAAAATAACAATCTGCATAGGGACAAAAAAGGCAAGTTAGGAAACTGTACTTTAATTGTGATTGGAATCTCTTTGGACAAATAGCCCCATTACTGCATTGTTTTTGTTATTGTTGGGGGCTTTTTGTCTTAAAGTGGAATTTCACCCACAGTTAGAACTCTTCTCCATAGAGTTCTAAAGTGGGCATTAAAATTGAATTGGCATTTTTTTTTTGATCACTTGGAATATGCTATAATAGCCCGCCGCGTCATTTCTGGTTCGCTATTTCTCCTGGGAGATGTGTGTCATCAATCCCAGGAGACAATAGGGCTTTCCCGACCATGGCATTGCGTTACTTCCAAACAGGAAATTACGTGATGCGAGGCAATAGTAGCAATAGTAGCAATACACGTTGTAAAAGTTAGGCATACCCCGGTCATTTGATTAAAACTGTCCTACTGCTGTCTGCCTTCGTCTACTCATTTCAGTCAATTTTTCCTCATTAAAAATGTCCTGTTACTGGCATAATTGGCAGAGAGTCTGAGGACTCTAGTTAACCACTTCAGCTCCGGAAGGCTTTACCCCCTTCCTGACCAGAGCACTTTTTGCAATTCGGCACTGTGCTGTTTTAACTGGTAGTTGCACGGTCATGCAGCGCTGCACCCAAATAAAATATGCTTCCTTTTTTCCTCACAAATAGAGCTTTCTTTTGGTGGTATTTGATCACCACTGGGATTTTTATTTTTTTGCGATATAAACGAAATTTTAAAAATAAATGATATTTTTCTACTTTTTGTTATAAAAAAATCCAATAAATTCAATTTTTGACACCGGGGAGGGAAAATGGTTAATTGGGCCCAATTTGGACATTTTCATTTAAGGGTGTACTCACTTTTGTTGCCTGCGGTTTAGACATTAATGGCTGTGTGTTGAGTTATTTTAAGGGGACAGCAAATTTACACTGTTGTACAAGCTGTACACTCACTACTTTACATTGTAGCAAAGTGTCATTTCTTCAGTGTTGTCACATGGAAAGATATAATAAGATATTTACAAAAATGTGAGGGGTGTACTCACTTTTGTCAGATACTGTAGAATTTAAGTGACAACTTTGTATAACCACTTCCCGACCGCCATATGCAAAATGACGGCCGGGAAGTGGCTTAGTTATCCTGAGTGGACGTCATATGACGTCCTCAGGATAACAAGCCGTCGCGTGCCCGGGGGGCGCACATCGTAGCGATCGGTGGTGTGGGAGGTCAGTCTGACCCCCCCGCAATACCGATCTTGGTAAAGTGCTTCCATCCGAAGCACTTTACCATGTGATCAGCCGTGACCAATCACGGCTGGTCACAGTGTAACACAGGAAAACCGTTTATCGGCTTTCCTATACTCAGGTCTGCAGACCTGAGGAGTGGAGAGCCAATCAGCTGCTCTCCTGACAGGGAGGGTTTGTGCTGATGATTTATCAGCACAGCCCTCCCTCGGATCGCCACCCAGACCACCAGGGAGCCTGCCCAGGGACCACCAGGGATGTGCCCACCCAGGACCACCAGGGAGCCGACCAAGGACCACCAGGGAGCCGATCTGGACCACCAGGGAGACCCCCCTAGACCACCAGGTAAGAGACATAGTGCTCAATATGGATGGCACTCAGTGTCACCTTCAGATGCCACCCTAGACCACCAGGGAATGAGCCCCTATCAGTATATATGCCCACCAGTGCCCCTATCAGTGCTTACCAGTGCCCCTATCAATGCATACCAGTGCCACATATCAGTGTCCACCATTGCCACCTACCAGTGCCCACCTATCAGTGCCCATCAGTGCCACCTATCAGTGCCCAGTGCCGCCTATGAGTGCCAATCAGTGCTGTCTATGAGTGCCCATCAGTGCCGCTTAGCAGTGTCCATCAGTGCTGCATATCAGTGCCCGTCAGTGCTGTATATCAGTGCCACCTATCAGTACCTGTCAGTGCTGCTTATCAGTTCCGCCTAACAGTGCTCATCATTGCTGCATATAAGTGCCTCATCATCAGTGCCACCTCATCAGTGCCGCCTCATCAGTGCCAATCAGTACTGCCACATCAGTGCCCATCAGTATAGCCTCATCAGTGCCCACCAGTGATGGAGAAAATTTACTTATTTACAAAGTTTTGTGACAAAAATAGAGAATTTTTTTTTTTCAAAATTTTCGGTCTTTTTTTATTTGTAGCGCAAAAAATAAAAACCGCAGGGGTGATCAAATGCCACCAAAAGAAAGCTCTATTTGTGGGAGCAAAATAATAAAAAATCTGTTTGGGTACAGCGTTGCACGACTGCGCAATTGTCATTCAAAGCGCAACAGCACTGAAAACTGAAAATTGGTCTGGTAGTAAAGTGTTCTAAGTGCATAGTATTGAAGTGGATAATAAAAAAAAGAAAATTTTCATTTTCCAGAAACTTGTGGCAAAACATAAAATATTCATTGGACTCAACATGCCTCTCAGCAAATAGCTCAGGGTGTCTACTTTCCAAAAAGGGGTCATTTGAGGGGGTTTTGTGCTATCATGGCATTTCATGGCCTCCGAAACTGTGATAGGTAGTAAAATCAACAATTTACGCCTTTAGAAAGCCTGAAGGCGGTGATTGATTTTCGGGGTCCTGTGCGTTGCTAGATTGCCAAAAAGTCTCACACATGTGGTATCCCCATACTCAGCAAAAGCAGCAGAATGTATTTTGAGGTATAATTTCACTGATACCCATGGCATGTTTGAGAAATGTATAATTTGAGTGACAACTCTGTGTAAAAAAAATAAATAAATAATGTGCTTTTCTCGAAACTTGTGGCAAAATATAAAATATTTCATGGACTCAACATGCCTCCCAGCAAATAACTTGAGGTGTCTTCTTTCCAAAAAGCGGTCATTTGGGGGGTTTTGAACTGTTCTGGCACTTTATGCCCAACATTAGAAGCTTATGCCACACATCACCCACTCTTCTAACTACTTGAAGACCAAGCCCTTTCTGACACATTTTGTTTACATGAAAAAAATATTTTTTTAAAGTAGAGGCCCTACATATTAAAATGGTGGGTGTTGCAATTTTTTTCTAACAGTATTTGCGCAGCGATTTTCCAAACACAATTTTTTTGGTAAATTTGAATTTTAATGCACAAAAACACACTATATTGCCCAAATGTTTGGTAAATTATAAAAGATGATCTTATGCCGAGTACATGCTTTAAAATTGCGCTTTAAAATTGCGCACGACCATGCAGCAGAGAAAAATACATACATTTTTAAAAGCCTTGAAAGGCCTTTACAGGTTACCACTCTAGATTTTCAGAGGAGGTCTACTGCTAGAATTACTGCACTCAATCTGACATTCACAGTGATACCTCACATGCATGGTGCAGGTTCTGTTTACATAAGACACAAGACCAACGCTTGCATTTGTCTTTGCACACGAGCACAGGGGGCAGGGGTGCTTTTCTTTTTTTTTCTATTATTTCTTTTGCTTTTTTATTTTATTTTTACACTGTCCCTTTCATTTTTTAAATAATTTTTATTGTTATCACATGGAATGTAAATATCCCCTATGATAGCAATAGGTAGTGACAGGTACTCTTTTATTGAAAAATGTGGACTCTAGATCTCTCCTCTGCCCTTAAAGCATCTGACCACACCAAGATCGGTGCAATAAATAAAACTTTAACTCAATAAAACAATTTTTTTATTGCAATCTGTGACAAAAAAAGAGTATAAAATATATAATGAAGCATAGAGGCGATCCACCCCTATGTCCACCCCAGCACCCATGCTTCGCCATATATGCTCTTTTTTTTTAACTGTGGTGGTGAAATCACCTACTACAGTGCTGGAGTTGCTGATTTTATGTATTGTGAGAGCAAACCCTGTTGCTGTCAAAATAAACAAATCAGTGCTGCAGCTGAATGGCGTACCTGTAAAGCAAACAATGGTTAACAAAAAAAGCACAGTAACAGTACAGTAAAACAGTAGACTGACATACCTACAAAGCAAACAATGGTTAACAATAAAACACAGTAACAATGAAACATTACTGTATAGCTCTTTTATATATTGGTAGCGCATCCACATCATTAATTTTTCTATTATTACTCTTGTGTGATACACCTTTAGTGGAAGCAGCAACCAAAGTTCTTATCATCACCAAGCAACGCATAACCACTTTTTTTCTTAATTTACAGTATAGCATGAAATACAGTAAAACAGTAAGAACAATAAAATAACAATTTTTTTTTTATTTTTTTATTTTTTAAAATTTTTTTTACACTTTTATTGTAACTAAAAGCGTTCCAGGTTAGGGTTTCTCAAAACGTGATAACCATCTAACATCTCTTGAGACCCTGTGTGAAAGTGTGCCCTAGACTGTGCCATCTAGACTGTGCCATGCTGTATCCTATACTAATACAGGCGGTCCCCTAGCTACAAACATCCGACTTACAAACGACTCCTTTGTTTGTCTATAAACTGAGGTAGACAACAGGAAGTGAGAGGAAATCTGCCGCTAGGAAGGGAAATTCACTCTAATAAGAGTTATTATGGGAAAAAGATGTCTCCACTGATGCTTTATCACCAATGCCTTTTTCCACAACAACCCAAATTTTTCAAAATCCAATTATCATTGGGAAAGGAAGTGAGGTAAATTCTTCTGAACAGAAACATATACAGCAAAACAAATCTTACAGGGGTGTTACCCCTTCCCTGTGCTATCCAAAAAGCTTAAAATTCGTTTTTTTGGCTGTAGCTACACTTAAAAAATGTACCTGTTCCGACTTACAAACAAATTTGACTTATGAACAAACCTACAGATCCTATCTTGTTTGTAACCCGGGGACTGCCTGTACTCCACTAGTGTGTGGTAGCCACAGAAACAGTCACAGATGCAGAGACCAGGTTCTCCAGGACAGGAGGGACAAAAATAGCGGGTGTCATGCCTATATCGCACTTTTTTGGGGTGCTCTTTGGGTAGGGGTACCAGGGAGGACATCCAGGAAATGCCTCTCATGCAGCCTGCTTACTGCATCTTGATTGGGAAATTGGGCCACAGCACATTATGGGTACAGAAGGGCTGTGATGATCTCTTCCTGGAATTTTAGGAAGGATCCACTTCCTTCTAGTACATAAGCGTTGAAAAAAGCCAATTGGAATAAATATGCAGACACTGTTTTGTACCAGTGTATGGCCTTACGGGCAGCTAAGTACGTTCCCATCATCTGGTCGTTGAAGTCCACCCCTCCCATTTTATGGTTGTAGTTGTGGACACAGAGGGGGCTCTCAACAACACCAGTCACTGTTGTAATTTGTACTGCCGTATCTGCATGAATGGAAGACAGAACACAAACGTTCCATTTGTCTTTCCACCTCACTGCAAGCAATTCATTGCACCTCAAGAAGGTTCTCTCCCCCTGACTAAGTGGGGCATTTACAAGCTGTTGGGGGAAGTACCGGCGATTAGATAGCATGGTGGCACATGCGGCAATTCCTAATTGAAAGAGGTGTCTAAAAAGTGGTACGCTAGTGTAGAAATTGTCGACGCATAAATGGTACCCCTTTCCGAATAAAGGTGACGCCAAGTCCCAAACAATCGTGCCTCTGCTCCCTATGTAGTCTGGGCAGTCCACACTGCTATCTTTTCCTCCGTAAACCAGGAAACTCCATGTATAGCCTGTTGCCCTGTCACAGACCTTATACATTTTGACCCCATATCTGGCATGCTTGCTGGGGAGAAACTGTTTGAAAACAAGGCGGCCAAAAAATTTAATCAGGGACTCATCAACAAAGCCATCTTGTTTGGGGATGTACAAGGCTGCAAATTTTTGGTTGAAGTGGTTTATGAGGGAATTTTGTGGAGCCGATTATATTCAGGGTCATCCCAAGGACAAGAGAGTTCATTGTTGTTGAAGTGCATGAACTGCAATATTTGCTCATATCTAGCCCTGGCCATGGCAACAGAGAATACGGCATATGATGAATTGGGTCAGTGGACCAATATGACCACAACTCATTCTTTTTAGTAATGCCCATGTTGAGGGATAGGCCCAGAAAGGTCTTAAATTCGGGAACCGTTATAGGTTTCCAGCCAAATTGTCTGGCAAGGGTCAAATTTGGGTTTGCGGCGATAAATTGACCAGCATATAAATTGCTTTGGTCCACAATAGATCCGTACAGATCTGCCATGAAAAACAGTACAAAAAAAAAATCAAGGGGCATAAAATCTGCTGTTTCCACCTGAATTTCAGGTTGGCCAATGAATGGTGGAAGTATGGGCGCTGCAGAATCTGTGGGCTGCCAATCAGGATTTGCAAGCACATCAGGAAGGATGCTATGGGCTCTATGGGCCTGCATTAGAATTCTTGGTGACCGCTCCAGCTTGAACTGCACTTATGGGACTCACCACATTACCAAGTGTTACTGCAGTGCTGGTTTGTCTGCGACCAGGGTGTACTAGGCCGCTGGTGCTCGCCAATTCACCAGACGGTAGAGCGGCACTAGTACTGATGCTGTGCCTGTACTAGAATCATGTAGCACCTCAGCAACAGAAGAATGGGGTCGGGTATGCCTGACCTTAGCAGGGATCACTACTCAGAGCTATCTGTCAGGGTGTCGTTTCTCTCTACAGATTTGAATACTGAGCCTGAATCTGACAGTGAGGACTCCCCTACACTCTCATCTGTCATGCTCAATATCCTTTTGGCCTCTTCACTAGAGTACCTTTCCTTTGACATTTTGGCCATATATCTGCAGGTACCTAGTGTGATTCACAGGTAAAAAAGCACATGGTTGTCAAGGGCTGTTTGAACTGCTACGAAAAAATTGAATTGCTAGTGCTAGCAGAGATCAGCCGGACTCTGCTAACGCTGTGGTTTTGTGTACTGTGTATAGGAAGTGACAGTGATCTACTGATCCTGCACTTGTTTGGGTGGGCTGGGCGAAGCAGCTAAACGCAGGTGCTGGCAGGTGTCAGGGCTAATCCTGCTAACGCTGCATTTTTGGGAACACTATACTATTGGAGATGCTAGTGTAGGTCTGATAAGATCAAAAATATTGATCCGTTCAGACACTATACTAGTAATGAAGGTGTATAGTGTGTGTTTGTTTTACCGGCAATCAAAGGGTTATAATCTGACTCTGTCTGGGATTGACACTAACTCACGCTGACACTAACTCATGCTAACTAGTTAACCAGCGTCACCTGTGACACTAATACAGTGATCAGAAAAAAAAAATCTGTACACTGTACTAATGACACTGAGACAGGGAGTGAAAAGGTTAACTGGGGGTGTTCAAGGGGTTAAACCTTTATTAGGGAATATATGGTGGGTACCCTGAACCTATATAAGACTGACACTAACTGCGACCGAGATCCACACATACACAGCTTGATCTCTCAACTATATCAATTACTTCTAAACCCTCCAATACATTCCCCCCTCCCATATGTTAAGAAATGGGAGGCAGATCTAGGCATTCAACTTGAAGCAAACGAATGGAAAGAGATCTGGCTGGCGACTAAATCAGCTTCGCAAAATGTTGTAGCCTCTGAGGCAAACTATAAAGTGCTCTTCAGAAGGTACCTAGTACCAGCTCGAATAGCAAAATTCTGCACTAATTACCCCCCAGATTGCTTCCGAGGTTGCCCAGACAGAGGCACACATCTACACATATGGTGGGATTGCCCACTAGTCCGCACATTTTGGAAAGATGTTTTCTCAATCATTTCTACCCTGCTTGGTCGTTCCCTACAACCCACGCCTACAACAGCCCTACTTAATTTTAAACCCCCCGATATCACACACAATCAATTCAAGCTCTTACTGCAGGTGACTACAGCTGGTTCTGAATTGAATGCGATCGCCACGGGGATGGCAGGAGCATGGCCCCCCTAGCCGTGGACGCAAATATGTACGTAGGTAGTGGTCCGGAAGTTAAGGGACAGAAAACATGTATTAGTGGGCTGGATGTGACCAATGGGCTGTATTTTCGAGACCCATGGTCTAGACCAGCCTTTTTCAACCAGGGTGCCCAGGCACCCTGAGGTGCCTTGAGGTTCCTTTAGGGGTGCCTTGGCAAAATGCCTAAAAATTGCCCAAAAATTGTGTACAAGCCGGCATGTGGATAAAGGCTGCCTTTTAGTTACACCAAGACAAAGGCTTTCATTGTGCACCATTACAACCTTCTAGCTGCTGGCGTCCTAACGACCAATGCCGTCATCAGTTGATAAGAAGAATGTCGTTCCCCTGCATAACATCCTTTTTTGACCCTTCCCTCCATCAGCGTTGGGGGTCACATTAGGTGAGTGATGGAGAAACATTGGAACACTAGTTAGTACCAGTGTGCAAAAGTGTATTTGCTTTGGAAGAATAAATCACCTCTAACGTTGGGTGTCCCACCTGGACTTGTGGATGTTGCTGTATTATGTAAAACTATGAGAATCATTTTTACATTTTAGAATGGGGTGCCTTAAGACTGTCCATCATTTTTAAAGGGTGTCTTGAGACTGACCATAATTTTTAAAGGGTACCTTGACTTTTTAAAAAAAGGTTGAGGAACACTGCTCTAGACCATAACCATGCTTTACAGAAGCCTTCAGGCAGGCATCAATGTACCTCTGCGACTCATATCCCATGACACATGCAGCTTTGTGAAAAAAAACATTATATAAACGAATTGCTTCATAAGATCCTTTCACACTGGTTGTTGCTCAATGATTTATGGTCTTTTGGATATTGCAAACTCTTTTGCTTGTTCCCTTCCTACGAGAATGCTTTCTTAGCTGCAACACATCAAAAAAGTTTATTTCTTAAAAGACTTTTTCTCATGGACAAAATATCTAGTAGACATGCCAGAAGTTGCTGCCAATTGCTCCTTTTTCTTTTCTTTCCCTCAAAGAGGTGAAGTTTATGTTCTCCTTGACAGATATGGACAATGTTTTGGGTGTTCCACGGTTGCTTCTGTCAGCTAGTTTTTTTACATTTCTGTATAAAAGGAAAAAAAAGAAAGTATATTGTTTTGTATTTATATTAAACTACAACTAAAAGCTCCTGTATGACAGTTTAAAGTGGTTGTATACTCTGTGCAACCACTTAGACCAACAGGTAAGCTTATAATAAGGTTTACCTGTAGGTCCTGGGAATATCTCCTAATCTTGCACCATTTAGGACAGTGGTTCTCAACCCTGTCCTCAAGTACCCCCAACAGGCCATGTTTGCAGATTTTTCTTTATCTTGCACAGGTGCTTTATATCAGAGTCAATGGCTTGGTATTTTGGACAGCTATTTTATCTAAGAGAAATTCCCAAAACATGGCCTGTTGGGGGTACTTGAGGACAGGGTTGAGAACCACTGGTTTAGGAGATATTCCCTGTATCCGCATGTGCCGACATCATCGGCACATGCACGCTGAAGAAGCGGCCCGCAGGTGCCGTTTCTTCAGTAAGTGTGTCACAACCGACGACTCCGGCATGTGCAGGAGTGATGTCATTGCGGCTCTGGCTAATCACAGCAATGGAGCCTGCGCTGTGATTGCCCGGAGCCCGGAAGAAGCATGTCGCCACTCACAGTGGTGTGTGGGGGCCGCTGCAACAGCTTTGTTCCAAGGTAAGTATTTTATAATGAGCTATTATGCAATGTGTTGCAGGTTTTTTTTAAGTTGTTTACAACCACTTTATCCATCTCAAGGCCATTTTTCAGCACTGTCACACCTTGAATGACAATTACTCAGGCATGAAACACTTACCCAAACTAGATTTGTATTTATTATTTTATTATTTTTTAATGTTATTTTTTAGAGCTAGATAGAGATTTCTTCTGGTGGCATTAATTCACCACTGTTTTTTTACTTTTTTTTTACATACAGAAAAAAAGGCAGCATTTTTTTTTTGTTTTTTAAACAGTTTTTTTTTTTTTTTTGTGGCCAACTAGTGATTGGCCACAGCTATCACATGGTACAGGGACACTGTGACTGGTCCTCTGCCATGTAATCGCTGTGACCAATCAATATCAGTGGGCTGGACCAGATTTGACCAGGTTCAAGCTGAAAAGCTACAGCAGTGACCATACTGATAGCCATGCTCCCTGCAACATCTTCTTATCACACTGTACTGCAGACAGGGGCAATCTACAAGGAAGTAATAACTCTGCTCTGAATTCAGAAGCAGTGTAGCATTTTTGTCATATCATCACAGTAAGCTGCAATAGGTGGACTTCACAGAGATGCTTAACAGGTATTTGTGGGACATTGCAGTGAGACCAAGAGAAAACTAAGTGGGAATGCATTTATAATTAAGTTCTGCAGCACATATTCTTAATGAGAAACCATAGTTCTACTTTAAATGTAGAGATTTAATAACTATAGACAGGGTAAATTAGCTACTACAAAAACATAAGGAGTGCACCGTTTTCACTGTCAACTTATAGACTTGTATTGGGAGAAGGAACAAGGCAGGAAGCAGAACCTACACATTAAATATGCAATATATACATTTTTATTGATGTGTAGCTCACTCTCTTAGGAGCTGCTAATTTAGTATTTTTCTGGAACTAAAATGTTTAAATAGTGGGATATTTCAAGCACTCTGACACACCCTAAGACAAATAAACTTTAAATTGTCATTAAATATATTGAACACTATTTTAGACAATAAATTGTAAAAGAATACAGTGTTTATTTCTCTTAACCCACAGTACACTAAAACAAGACAGAAGTCTGGGCCCAGATAAACAAGCAATGCAATGTAAAATAAAGCTATAACAAAACCACCAAGAGTATATACAGTGGGTACGGAAAGTATTCAGACCCCCTTAAATTTTTTATTCTTTGTTATATTGCAGTCATTTGCTAAAATCATTTAAGTTCATTTTTTCCCCTCATTAATGTACACACAGCACCCCATGTTGACAGAAAAACACAGAATTGTTGGCATTTTTGCAGATTTATTAAAAAAGAAAAACTGAAATATCACGTGGTCCTAAGTATTCAGACCCTTTGCTCAGTATTTAGTAGAAGAGTCTTTTTGGGAAAGATGCAACAAGTTTTTCACACCTGGATTCGGGGATCCTCTGCCATTCCTCCTTGCAGATCCTCTCCAGTCCTGTCAGGTTGGATGGTAAACGTTGTGTGGACAGCCATTTTTAGGTCTCTCCAGAGATGCTCAATTGGGTTTAAGTCAGGGCTCTGGCTGGGCCATTCAAGAACAGTCACGGAGTTGTTGTGAAGCCACTCCTTCATTATTTTAGCTGTGTGCTTAGGTCTTATTGGAAGGTAAACCTTCGGCCCAGTCTGAGGTCCTGAGCACTCTGGAGAAGGTTTTCATCCAGGATATCCCTGTACTTGGCCGCATTCATCTTTCCCTCGATTGCAACCAGTCGTCCTGTCCCTGCAGCTGAAAAACACCCTCACAGCATGATGCTGCCACCACCATGCTTCACTGTTGGGACTGTATTGGACAGGTGATGAGCAGTGCCTGGTTTTCTCCACACATACCGCTGAGAATTAAGGCCAAAATGTTCTATCTTGGTCTCATCAGACCAGATAATCTTATTTCTCCCCATCTTGGAGTCCTTCAGGTGTTTTTTTAGCAAACTCCATGCGGGCTTTTATGTGTCTTGCACTGAGGAGAGGCTTCCGTCGGGCCACTCTGCCATAAAGCCCCGACTGGTGGAGGGCTGCACTGATGGTTGGCTTTTTACAACTTTCTCCCATCTTCCGACTGCATCTCTGGAGCTCAGCCACAGTGATCTTTGGTTTCTTCTTTACCTCTCTCACCAAGGCTCTTCTCCCCCGATAGCTCAGTTTGGCCGGACGGCCAGCTCTAGGAAGTGTTCTGGTCGTCCCAAACATCTTCCATTTAAGGATTATGGAGGCCACTGTGCTCTTAGGAACCTTAAGTGCAGCAGAAATTTTTTTGTAACCTTGGCCAGATCTGTGCCTTGCCACAATTCTGTCTCTGAGCCCTTCAGGCAGTTCCTTTGACCTCATGATCCTCATTTGCTCTGACATGCACTGTGAGCTGTAAGGTCTTATATAGACAGGTGTGTGGCTTTCCTAATCAAGTCCAATCAGTATAATCAAACACAGCTGGACTCAAATGAAGGTGTAGAACCATCTCAAGGATGATCAGAAGAAATGGACAGCTCCTGAGTTAAATATATGAGTGTCACAACTTAGGAACATGTGATATTTCAGTTTTTCTTTTTTAATAAATAATCTGCAAAAATGTCAACAATTCTGTGTTTTTCTGTCAATATGGGGTGCTGTGTGTACATTAATGAGGGAAAAAAATTAACTTAAATGATTTTAGCAAATGGCTGCAATAGAACAAAGAGTGAAAAATGTAAGGGGGTCTGAATACTTTCCGTACCCACTGTGTG
>BLSH010233013.1:696643-709528 GCA_018402905.1 Glandirana rugosa | reverse complement strand
GTTCATAAGGACCCAGTGAATCCACCTGGCCGACCCATTGTGAGCGGCATTGATTCGCTAACTTCTCGCATAGGTCGTTACATCGACCATTACTTACAACCTCTGGTGGTAAAAACCCCAGCTTATCTTAGAGATACGAAAGCCACATGCAACATAATTATCTATGGTACGGAGGCAAATTCTATTTACAAATTAAGGGCGTAGCCATGGGGGCTAAGTTTGCCCCCAGCCTAGCCAATTTGTTCATGGCTAGGTGGGAGGAGGATGTTGTCTACCCGGTGGCTGGTCCACAACTAGCCTTATGGGTTAGGTACATCGATGATGTCCTCCTCCTCTGGCATGGTACCAATACCTCCCTGGAAGAGTTTTTTGCAGGTCTAAATAACAATGACAGGGGTATCTCATTGACGCATACCTCAAGTCAGACAGAAATTGTATTTTTGGATCTTGTAATATACGTACAACAGGGCAAACTTGCTACACGTACATACTTTAAACCGACCGATCGTAATGGGTACATACCCTTAGACAGCTGCCATCATAAACCTTGGTTGGAGTCTGTCCCGCGCAGCCAGATGGTACGATTGAGAAGGAATTGCTCCTACGAGAGTGAGTTTTTGCAACAGGCAGAGATGTTAAAACATAAATTTGTGAGTAAAGGCTATAATCCATCAATGGTGGACAATGAAATAGTCCGAGCACGCGAGTTAGATAGGCGGGCTCTTCTGGCAGATAGAGACAATGTAGACCACCTACAAAATGATACTAATGGCTACAAATGGTCTTTCATTACGACATTCTCTAACCAACACAAGCAGATTAAGAGAGTATTTCAGCGGCATTGGAATGTGCTGAAGAATGATCCAGTACTGGGTCCTTCGCTTCCAGATAAAGCCAAGATCATTTATCGTGGTGCCCCTGCCATTAGGAATCAGATTGCACCCAATGTACTAGACCCCCCTGTCAGACCTACATTCTTTAGAGAACTAAAAGGATATTTTCCCTGTAGGAAATGCAGAGTGTGCCAGTATAATGCTTGTAGGGAGAGACGTGTAGAAACTTTCACCTCTACTGTCACCAATCGTACATACACTATGAAACATTTCACTACTTGTTCAACCAAGAACATAGTATATCTAATAACATGCCCGTGTAAGAGACAGTATGTTGGCCGTACCATCCGACCTTTTTCAGTCAGGATGGGCGAGCATATCACGGGTATTATTAAGGGATCCACCAAGCACACTGTCCCTAAACACTATCTTAAGTGCCCCCAGCGAGATCCCACCGGTACAGTCTTTACTATCATTAATAAGTATGTGGCTCCGTGGAGGGGAGGGGCTACCACTAGAGGCGTATCACGTCTTGAGACATATTGGATTTATGAATTAAACACTTATCATCCCAAAGGAATTAACGTAGAATGGGATATCAATGCCTTCATCAACCAAGCATAATCGGTTTTCGGATTTGATAGTTTCTTTCAAGACTAGTATCCTGGTTTTTTACGACTTTTTATAATTTTTTTATGTTGATAATTTTTTATGTTGGTATTTTATATGGATTTTTTATGATGATAAGCCATAATGATGTTTATGATGATTTTTATCCCCCCATGGCTTATGGTTCTTCTAATGTTTATTTACAGTATATGTATTTAGATGTAACCTCTGGGACACGTCATTTCCGGGGTAGTTTATCAACTTTTAGACTCCTATTCTTCAAGTAAACGTAGGTCTGCATAGAGGTAGTTTACCGACGGTGACATATACATGTCGGTCTGGTAGGAAGTCACATGACCGCGGACATGCCCAGGTCAGTTTTTTAACAACATACGCCCATTTTCATGCCTTATGTGAATGGAGGGAAGTTGTTTGTTCCCCTTATTAGCTTAAGTGAGCGAGGGTTTATAAGAATATTTCTTACAACATGATGTCCGCAGTTTATACTGACATCATTTCCGTTTCACTATTTTCTGTGCGCTCATTTCCGGTATTGTATTTCCTGTGTGTTAGATGTGATACATACTGTGGATACACCCATCTATGCTCACCTCCTAAGGATCCAGTGAGAGTTGTTTTGTTTATGGGATGAGCGCTGACATCATTTCCCCCGCATCACTTCCTGTCCATTTTAGATGGTGAGCGCTGACATCACTTCCCGTGCATCACTTCCTGTGCATCTCAGGGGATATTTTGCTTATGGGATGAGTGCTGACATAATTTCCCCCGCATCACTTCCTGTGCATTTCAGATGATGAGCGCTGACATCACTTCCCGCGCATCACTTCCTGTGCATTTTAGGGGATATTTTGCTTATGGCATGAGCGCTGACATCATTTCCCCCGCATCACTTCCTGTGCATTTCAGATGATGAGCGCTGTCATCACTTCCCGCGCATCACTTCCTGTGCATCTCAGGGGATATTTTGCTTACATTCCTGACGTTTTCTGATTGTTTTTATTTTTATTTTAGTCTATTTTTGGCATTTATCTTATAGGACTATTATATAGGAGAAGTCCGTATGTTTTATAGGTACTATGTTAGTTTTCTTATAACCTAAATGTATACACCCTTAAATGACGTTTTCTAGGGTCATGAGTGACATTGAGGCTTGGTTTAACATCTACCTATCATGAATTGTCTTAGTCCCAGGTCACCCTTCTTGGCTAATCAGAATTTTTATTGTTTAAATTCAGACTGAGGTTTGATACTCAGAGGGTCGACCCGGAAGGGAGGGCTCAATCATGGTAGTAATTGATTAATTACTTATGGTATATATATAGCGCAATGATGAACAGTAGACCTATGCCCCAGTTGAAGTCCTATCGGACGAAACGCGTCGGGTGAGGAGGGTCTACTCTGGCTCATTGCGCTTGTTCTTAGACGTTGGAATTCCATGTGAAGCTTCTTTTATCCTTTATGCATGTAACTGTGATTTTACCTTAATAAAATTTTCTGGTTAAACAATATTACACTATGGGAGATTCCTTTCTTTCCCTATGAGGCACTGCTACCTACCATTCCGAGTGTTTGTACTTTCTCTGGACACCTTGGATGTATGGTTATTCCCTTGGAGGTGGAGGTTTCCTGTGGATCGGGTGTGCTTGACTGGAGCTCCGAAGCTGGTGGAAAGATCTCTTCCTTGGAGCGTATCCATGATTTAAGGCGTTTCCCCAGAGTACATCTGGTAAGGGTATTTATTCATTCCCAATATTGGATTTGCTACAAGCTGAGGAAGCGTGTCTTATTATCAAACCCTGGATCCTGACCATTAGGACTATATACATACTAGTGTGAACTATCTGGACTGGTTTCAATGAATTTGTTGATACATTCATTTGACTACATTTAATCAGCGCTGCACTTTTTGGTTTTTGTTTTATTTAGACAATTTAAGGTTATTGTTGTGCCAACTGCTTTCATTTTACTCATTAGATTAAGCGCAGCATTATCCTTTATCTATATCATTGTCACATAAGAGTCCTTTTGAGTTTGAGTTTTCAATAAAGTACAACTAGCCTTCAGCTATGTACCCCTCCCACTAAAACCTCTTTGGTACTCCAAAGACAGAAAGTTCCTTTATGTTGTAGCACCCTGGGTTGAGTTGGGGTGCTGATAAATGTATTTTTGCTAGGTGGTAACTAACCTGGCTGAATTATTGTAGGATCCCCTGGTTTTCTCTCCAGTTCTGGGTTGATGCGCTTCTCTTCTCTGCAACTGGGTGCAAGGTGCAAATGACAAGGTGCAAATGAATCTGGGATGTAAGTGGATAGGTTGTTCTGGCCAATGTGCAGGGGTTTTCTTCAGCCCCATGGCCTGATGGGAGAACCTATTTATTGGAGAGAGGTCAGGTGATCACTGTTCTGTGACACCTGGAGGGCTGTCTGGGAGGACATGTGTTAAAAAGCTTCCTGCTGCTACGCCAGAAGCCTGAGGCCTATCCAGGAGTTCCTGGGAGTTAGGCAGCCTAAGGCCTACCCAGGAGAGGAAAGAGTTGCAGAGGTTGGGGCTTAGTGTACGGAAGCCTAACCAAATCTTGTGAGTTCTGCCAGCCAAAGAACCCCTCGTTGCCAGAGGTGAAAGGACACAGTCGCCAGTCGGGAAAGGACCGTCATTCCTGACGCTAGGGTCAAGTTGTGAGTGAAGGGCTTGTCACCAGCGGAAGGGACAACACTCCTGTTGTTACAGTCTGGAGGGCAGAGTTTATAGAGGGAGAGTACCAGAACAACCCTTTTGCCAGCCGGGGATGATGAAGAGGTGGGAAAATCTCCGTGGAAACTACGCTAGGGACCCTGACGCTTGCAAGGAGGCTCGGCAGGTGTGCTGAGTTTGTTGAGGAAAAGACCCAGCATAATAGCGTGGGTGAAGTTCAGAAGACACAGCGGTTGGCTGTGTGGAGCACTAGGAACCCAGTGGCAGTGGGAATTGAAGTTGCAGTGGGATGCTGCGAGCTAGAGGCCAGTTCTGCACAACTGGGATACCAGTTGGTATGTTTTAGATCTTAGTTGAAGTCAAGTACAAGTTCAATCAAATAAGGAAATTGCTCCAGAATCGCTCTTTAACACCACGGTCTCAAACTGTGAAGCTGTTACTTTGTTCTGTTTGAAGTATCTGAGTCTGCAAATGTGCTGTAGCACTAGCTCTAAGGGTGTCCTGGCCCTAATCCTCTCTCCCCAGTTCATAAAGAGAAAAATAAATCTCTTTCAGAATTCTCAAATTGTCTTGTCTAACCTTATTCAGCATTGCACCACACCCACACCCACCATGCCTAGTAACCCACACTGTAAGTATAGATGCCAGCTGTCCCTAGCCTTGAAGTTCACCACCAGCTCTTCAGAGGTCGAGGCCATGGCTACATTTGGCACCCAATGTGAGGCAAAGACGTCATCTTAGCAAGACTGCAACTACAATGAGATTTCATCTGGTTCCGTTGGAAAGTGGCAAGTGACCTATCTGTTCATTATGGACTGTGTTGCTATACATGTGAATTGTGTGGGGAAGAACCTACATGTCTCATTGCTCATGCAAGATTGCTGGACTGGTTGTTTGTCACTTTGCACCAGTATCACAAGGGTTAAAACAGACTCCCTTACTGTTTTGGCGCACTGCCTACAGAAGGAGGCAGTTCCAGAGAAACATGTGGATCAATCGGTTGGCAGGGGGAGGAGGTACTTATGCAGAGGAGTATAAGGAAGTGCTGCCACGTGTGCCGCCAAAACTGTCCTGTGACTACAGAGCGGAAAGGATGGCGCGGCTTGGATCTTTTACAGTGAAAGGGAAGGTGTCTGGCTCGGGTTCGAGCCAACTACAGCATATGCTGACCGACACCGGAATTCGCTTTGCACCATGGGGTAGTCTCGCCCTGTATACCGCAGGGGACTATGAAGCTCTAGGGTTGGTTTGTGGGAATTGCTCCAGACTGGCCACTCAGCTGAGGCATTGGATTCTTTGTGTAAGTTGCAGGGAATCCCTGCTAGAGGTAGTTCCACCCGCCCAACCTCCCGACTGCTAGGCCAGAAGCCTGAGGGCTATCCGGGAGTTACCGGGTGTTAGGCAGCCTGAGGCCTACCCAGGAGAGGAAAGAGTTGCAAAGGTTGGGGCTTAGTGCATGGAAGCCTAACTGAATCTTATGGGTGCTGCCAGCCGGAGAACCCCTCATTACCAGAGGTGAAAGGACACATTCGACAGTCGGGAAAAGACTGTCATTTCTGTCGCCAGCGGCAAGTTGTCTAACGCTCTCTCCCCAGTTCATAAAGAGAAAAATACATCTCTTTCAGCATTCTCAAAGTGTCTGGCACCCAACCTTATTTAACATTGCACCGCACCCACCATGCCTAGTAACTCACACTGTAAGGATAGATGTCAGCTGTCCCTGGCCCTGAAGTTCACCAGCAGCTGTTCAGAGGTTGGGGCCATGGCTACAATTTTTGATTACTTATCGCATATATCCTGTACAGTAATGTAAACAGTAACATCTTAATTAGACACCAAGATACAACATTAGTATTGCATAGCATTACATAGTATTGCTTCTTGCCAACAGAAAGAATCTCCTCACAAATTTAAAGCCAATGCCTGGTGATCTCAACTGTAAGATGTCTGTTTTGGTACTTTTTCACTATCGGTGTTAGAGGATGAGTCTAAACCACCTTTGTTTAGTTCAACTAAGAGAAAGGTTGGCCTAGAAATATTTCTTTAAGAAGTATGTACAACTTCTTTTGTATGCTCTCCCAATATATCATACGTCCACCTCTTTGGAGGCTGTATGATTCTTATATTGGAAAATTCAGAATGTTCTGTAAGTATCATCTCATCCTTGGTAGTGTTTGTACAAGAGGGACTCAAGTTACTCCCTTACTTAACGCTCATAGGAGAAATGTCTATAGCACCTTCTGTGGGTCTATTCAGTATAGGTAACACGGACTAAGTAGAATTCATAGGATGGTCTACTGGTTCAACAACAGGTATTTACCAGGTATATTCTCAAGACTGTCAGAAGCTGTAACACTCAAACCTGCTTCCTTTTAGGAAAAGGGGGTGTCAGTCTTTCTTGCTGGTGATAACTAGATCCAATCTAGGTGAGCTTCTTCACCCTCACTACTTTCATTCTCAGATCTTGAGATCATTTCTTGTGAGCTACATTCTGGTGGATGTCTTTGAGATCTCCTCAATTAGAGATGGTCATTGGTTTTTGTGAGCACACTGTATCAGTTATTGGTAAAGGATGGTTTAACTGCCAAACTTTTAAGGGTCCATCTTTACCCTCTGGGTGAATTTTATAAGCAAGAATTCCTTTTTACACACTATGAATGGTTGTGACTTCCAACGATTTGTGAGTTTATGTTTGCTGTGTGTATACAGTATATTGAAGGCCCTTCTGCAATAGGAATTGATATGAATAGTTCCATGTATTGTAAGCCCCCTCAGTAGTAGTAACTGATATGAATGGTTCTATATACTGTAACTCTATCTGAAGTAGGGATTGATATGAATGGATTCATATGATGTAAACCCCCTCTGAAGTAGGAATTGATATAAACTGTTCTATATACTGTAAATCTCCTCAAAAGTAGTAACTGATATGAATAGCTTTATACACTACCTCCCTCTGGAGTAGGAATTGATATGAATAGTTAAGCTCACCTAGTGTAATAATTCATCTATTGTTCTTTATACTGCATGAAGAGCTATGGAAAATGCTGGTATTGTATTAATTAATAAAATAATAATATTAGTTAGGATGGGTTTCTGAGAGGTTTTCCTGATTTTGAATAGCCAATCACGTTCTACTATCTATTATACTTGTATATCTTCTATACCTCTGTATAACCAATATATATACAATTATTTTGGTGATAGGAATTAGACAAAGAATAGTATTGAAACCCAGTTTGTAAAAAGGCAGTTTCAGGTAATTTATCTAAAATTGAGTGTTGAACTGCACACATAAAGCTTAATGTTAGCATATTTCCAGACCTTAAGTGTGAGCTTTCCAAAATGAATGTGTTTTCTGATGCTGCACATATGTGAAATTATATATTCCATGAGGCGGAGATGTAAAGCTTTGCCAAACTGCTATAATTCTTGAGAAATTTCTACAGTGTGTAACACAGCCAAGTCTACTAAAAGAATTCATTGTATATACTGTAACTTGTCCTAGTAGATATAAATATTAGTTAGAATGTTAGGCTTTGTATGCCCAATGTGCCAGAAAAGGAATGAGTGCTCCCTAGTGCTGGCTGCTGAAGCATGTTTTGTCGCCTAAAGCTTAAAACACATGGGTGCAAGTGGAGTGATGGTTTAAAATACATTATTTCAAATTGCTGTACCTTCTTTGACTTAATTGCTTCATCCCTTGTCACCCACTGTTCAGAAGAACATTCTTAATCTGGACCAATCTAAAACAGTGAGTAGTGGATGGTTATTAGCAGAGGGTCCTTGCGTGCGCAACGTATCTATAGACATGATTTTATCTTTAACCATAAATTAAATAGGCTTGGCTGATTACAGGACTAGTTAGTGTCCACTGTAAAAAAAGAGGTTTCTTTGGTTGGATTTGTCAGCCCAATCACTCATCGCTCTTCGAAATAAATTGTTTGCTTTATTTAGACTGATTTCATTTCAGTTTTAAATGTGAATGATAGTGCATGACAGTGCAGTGGCTTCACCTGTTTTGTCTCATGATTACCATCATGAAAATAAAATTATAATGTACTCTTGGAGCAACACCAACAACTCCATCATTCACTTGCCCCAAGTTCTTTTGAAGAATTTATTTGCATATACAGTATTCGGATTTGGCCAGTAAACAGGATGAAATGAAGTAAGAAGTAACCACATTTTGTTAATATTGCTGCTTCACTTTTTGCCTAATACACTTTGTATTTAAAAATTGAAATCATAATAGAAATTAATAATAAAAGACTTCCCTCTTTTGCAAAGAATATGAGAAGCCATTTGACTTAATTAAGTTCTTTGGACATACGGCTTCAGCAGCAAAGCAGAGTTCCACTCGGTTTTGTGTTTTTTTAAAAGTCAGCAGCTACAAAAAGTGTAGCGGTTGACTTTTAATACACACATTCACCTGTCCCACCATCCAGCGATGCAGCTGCCCGAACCCTCGGTTTTCTCCCTCTCCTCTCCCCGGCGCCGGCATCACAAGTGTGGGCACCTGGCTATGACAGCTGGCGGCTTCGCAACATGTCCCAGAAGATTGCAGGGAGGGAGGGGGAGAGGAGAACTTCAGCTTGAGACGCCTAGGCGGCCCAAATGGAGGTGGGAGCTGAGTACCTGTCAAAACTAGGTACACACTCCCCCCCAGAAAAACGACATGCCAAATGTGGCATGTAAGGGGGTAAGAAGTCCTTAAAGTGTAACTTCCACTTTTGAGTGGAACTCCGTTTTAATTTGGTTTATTGTTAGATAATGCTGATTTACAAGTTATCCGATAGAACCATTCTACCACTGTGTACTAGCTAGGTATTGCCATATACTATTGGAAAACACAACCCTAACCCATAACCCATGGGAGCATGCAAGAATCTCAAAGGAACGCTATCTGCATTCCTGTGCGATGCAGGTGTGCACCTAATATAGTTCTCTCATCTTTGAGGTTATAGCAGCCTCCACTCTAGGGAAGTTGTGCACAAAATAGCAAAATAGCATTTGTAAGACCGATGGCAGGATGTTGGATGAAAAGAGTTAACTTGTAAAAGGCTTTCCAATTCACCCCTAAATCCAGAGCGCTATGCAGACCAATCTAGTCCCTTCTCATTAAAACATGTCTAAAATTCCTTAAAGTATATGTAAACCTCATTCACAAAATTTGAACTGGGCACATATATCTGCAGTGTTTTCTTATCTCTCTTCAAAGCCCTAAATCCTGTGGCTTTCTCCTGCTCCGTTATTCTGTTATCAGCATGATAACTGACAAGTTCTTCATCAACTGTGATAAAACCAGGCTGAATTTTGTGTCAGGGAGGGTGCTATAAATAGATTAGCAGAGAGCTTTTCTATTCACAGCACAGCTCTGCATTGTTTCTTCCTTATTTTGCCTATGTGGAGAGGGGATGTGTGCCTTTCTTCCAATCAGCTGTCTCACAGTGTATGGCAAGACTCCACACCCACAGGTGAATCAGGAAGAGCGCGTTCTAAACAGTATAGAAAGCTGAAGACAACAGTTATAGATGTAAAACATATGTAGAAGTATTTGTTTCATCTCTGTGTACCATCTGAGGCTATTCACTTCACTGGGTATATGTAAGGGTTTACATACACTTTAAGCTGTTACCACAAATTTGGAAATAAACAATTGTCTAAATTCTTTTTGTATACTTAGCAATAACAAAACCCTTGCAAAGAAAAAAGAACTCCATAATTTTGAGGGAGGCCACATAAAGTTGACCTTACTATGTACTAACAAGACTAATCTTAAAAAAATTGTTTGTTATGGAGTTCAGCAGTTGAAGCTCAAATGTATATGCCCAAGTACATGAGTCAGAGGAGTGATTTATCCTATTCACTCCCCTTTATGCCTGCTCTACTCAAAGGTGTGTAAAACCCATAAAGTGTTGTACATCCTGTGCCAATATATTTTTAGACATAAAAAAATGTTAAAGTTTAAAAACAAATTTTTAATTGGTCCCAATCTTTACAACAGTATAGCAGAAAGCTAATGTTAGTAATGTTATTTGTTCTCACTAGTTATTGAGGTGCAGACCGGGTCAGCAACGGTCAGGTGGTGCGGTATAGAGGATGCAGGCAAGAATGGTCAAGTTCAAGCGGTGGTCGGCAACTGGCGGGCAAAGAGGTACACAAGGAGCAGGCAGGCGGATAGTTGTGGGCAAGGGTCGGTACAGGCAGCAGGCAAAGGATTAGTAAGGAACAGCCGGGTCACAGGTACAGGAACTCTCAGGAAATAGAATGCTGGGGACCCAGGAACGCTGTAGAATGGACAGCACCAGCTGCATGGTGTGCCTGCGCGCACCTGCACAAAGGAGGGGGCATTCTGCAGGAAACATCTTGCGCAGTCTCCTGACATTGCCCCCCCAAGGGGCACCCTCTGGATGCCCAACCGGCCATCCTTTCCAGATGGTTTCTTCTGAAAGCTTCGATTAATTCTTCTGCATGGATGTTAGTCTCCGGTTCCCATGAATTATCTTCGAGGTCGTAGCCTTTCCATTTAACTAAATATTGGATGCTGCCACCTCTCTTTCTGCAATTCATAATGGACTCTACCTCGAATTCCTACATCTCATCAATCAGTATTGGTGCAGGCGGACCGGCTCTCCGGTCGGGGAATGGATCTGGAACCACTGGCTTCAGCAAGGAGACATGAAAAACAGGGTGTATTCGAAATGACTCTGGCAACTCGAGTTCATAGGCCACTTTGTTAATTTTCCTCTTTATGGGGACAGGTCCCACAAACTGGGCTGGAGGGGCATGCCAATCTCAGGTTAACAGTAGATAACCAGACCCAATTGCCGGGTTCCAGGTTCAACTCTCCCCACCTCGTTGGTAGTGAAAAAATTCAACATGTCAAACACGGCAGGCACCGAACTTTCAGGGCAGACGTTTGACAGGAAGGATGTGTTGAACCAATAATTTTCAAAAAATGGTGACTGTTGGGTGGCAGAATGCACAGAGTTATTGTAGACGGACTCGGCCAATGGTAAGAGCATCGCCCAGTCATCCTGAGAGAAGGACGAGAAGCAACTCAGGTATTGCTCCAGCGTCAGCGTTCTCTCCGTTTGACTGTTCATATGAGGGTGATATGTGGAAGATAGGAACAGTCTGATTTTCAAGGATTTACATAGCGATCTCCAGAACCTGGAAGTGAATTGTACTCCCCTGTCGGACACCAAATCTGTAGGTATCCCGTGGAGTCTGACAATTTCTTTCATGAAAATCCTTGCCATTTCTGGGGCAGAGGGTGTGCCTTTTATCGGCAAAAAGTGGGCCATCTTGGTTAGCCTGTCCACCACCACGAAGATGGTAGAGAACTCTTCAGACAGAGGCAGTTCCACAATGAAGTCTACAGAAATTCTACTCCAAGGTCTCTCCGGAACAGGCAGGGGTCTCACTAGGCCCCAGGACTGGGTTCTGCTACCTTTATTTTGGTTGCAAGTTGTGTAAGATTCAACATAATTCTTACAGCCCTTCCTTGAATGTGGCCACCAGAACATGCGCTGTAGAAGTTCCGTAGTTTTGTGCACACCGAAGTGCCAAGCCAGCCGGTGATCATGACAGAGTTTCAAGACTGTGAGCTGGAGGTCCTTCGGCATGAAAATACTGTTATCACGCCAGAGCAGGCCATCCTTAGACTGCAAGTTACTTTTAGGAAGGGGAGCTGCGCCCGTTGTGGCCTGTCTGATATGGGATAGGACTTCTTCTTGGAAAAGCAGAAAGTTTCCAGAAGGCAGGATGGTATCAGAAGAGGTTGGAGCTCCAGGTGCGTTTAACATGCGCGAGAGCACGTCTGGCTTAGTATTTTTGGACCCGGGCCTGTAGGTAATGTGGAAAGCGAACCTGGAGAAAAACAGTGTCCACCTGGCCTATTGTGGCTTTAGTTTCTTAGCATCTCTTAAGTACTCCAAGTTTTTGTGGGCAGTATAAATAATAATTGGGTGTGCAGCTCCTTCCAGTAAATACCGCCATTCTTCCAATGCCGACTTAATCACTAAGAGTTCACAATCTCCTATGTCATAGTTTTTCTCAGCATCAGATAGCTTGCAGAAGAAGGCTACTGGGTGAAGCAGCGCTTTGGCTCCCTGTCTTTGGGAGAGGATAGTTCAGACCGCTATCTCAGATGCGTCCACCTCTAAGACATATGGCAGAGCAGGATCCGGGTGTCTTAGGATAGGTGCTGAGGTGAATAAGTTCTTGAGTTTTTTGAAAGCTGCTTGTGCCTCAGAAGACCATTGGAAGCGGTTACTTTGTCTGGTTAGTTGGGTGAAGGGTGAAATAATAGAGGAGAACCCCCTAATAAACTTCAGATAAAAATTAGACATACCAACGAAATATTGTATTTCTTTCTTGTCAACAGGTGTGGGCCACTCCAGGATGGTGGAGACCTTCGACGGAGGTAGTCGTTTCAGAAATACGGTTCGGGCTTTTCACACTTAAGCTCGTTGTCTCGTATGTTAAGGAGTCCGATTAGGATAGACAGCTTCCTTAGTTCTACCTGGGGGTCTTCCAGAGGTGGTAGGACCTCACCGGGTGTGGACAACTGTTCTTTCTTTATGTTATAAAGCAACCATACAGATTAAAAATAGACTTCAAATAATCCCCCAAGAGGAGATAATAAAGTGGGAAGTGGGTTGATTGGTCTGTTTCATTGGCGAAGGTTACCAGAAGACTCCGTGTTCGTCGAAAGTTTTTTGAG
>BLSH010233013.1:657890-669755 GCA_018402905.1 Glandirana rugosa | reverse complement strand
CGCGCTCGCAGGGTCACTGTGTTTGGGGGGGGGCCAGGAAGCAGGTAGGGCAGACTCGATCGCCGCCGGCTACCCGTGATGGCCCCCACGGGTAAACACGGATCTCCATTCTCATAGAGGGGGAAGGGCGATGATCACAGCCTTCCTCTACATGAAAGCTGTGATCATCCCCTTTCCCCAGCCAGGGCAGCCCACATACAGTTAGAGCACGCCAAGGGAACACAGTTAACCCTTAGAGCGCCCCCTGCAGGTTAACCCCTTCACTGCCAATGGCATTTACACAGTAATCAGTGCATTTTTATAGCACTGATCGCTGTATAAATGCCAATGGTCCCAAAAAAGTGTCAAAATGGTCCGACATGTCCGCTGCAATATCGCAGTACCACTAAAAATCGCAGATTGCCGCCATTACTAGTAAAAAATAAAAAAAAATTAAAAACCCCAGAAATGAATTCTCATCATCCGTAAACGCGGCAACTTTTGCGCAAAAAAAAAAAATCAATAAACGCAGATTGCGATTTTTTTTTACCAAAAATATGAGGAAGAATATAAATCGGCCAAAACCGATGAAAAAAATGTTTTTTTATATTTTTTTTTGGATTTGTATTTTAGCAAAAAGTAAGAAATTTGGGATTTTTTTCAAAATTGTCGCTCTTCTTTTGTTTATAGCGGCGATCAGAAATGACACAGAGGGGATCAAATACCACCAAAAGAAAGCTCTAATTGTGGGAAAAAAAGGACGTAAATTTTGTTTGGGTACAACGCTGCACGACCGCGCAATTGTCAGTTAAAGCGACGCAATGCCGAATTGCAAAAAGTGCTCTGGTCCTAAAGTGTGAAATCCTTCCGGGGCTGAAGTGGTTAAACGACAGTGTTCCTTTTAGAATGTTATAACAGAACAGCAGGCAGACTCTCACTTAGCACAGAGGAGGGTGTGATTTTGAATCAAACATTTCAAGCAAGAGTTTCTAATTAGGCTTTTAATATGTAAATAATTGATCAGGGGAGGAGTTATTTTACTCAGGAAAAATGCAGTAGCACTTTAAACATGCATTGTTACTGTATTAAGAACAGAGATTCTTGCAATATACTGTATGCTTTACTTAACACCTATCAGATTTATTTCTTATCTAACCAGTTCCTATCTTAAACTAAGTACAAAATACAACATTTAAATTGATGTCAATAAGATAACCTGAAACAGCTGAAGGTGATTTAAAGAAGAGTCATTGTGTCATTGACTAGAGATTGCATCTCTTTTCCATCAGCTTCAGGCTATCCTCTTGGCAACCTAGTAAAGTATTGTATACACATGTAAATTTAAAGTAAACCTGTAAATAGTTAAATGCACTAAAATGGTAACTCAAGCACCTAGAGGTACCTGTACCAACCTTTCTTCATGAGCGTTCCAGAAGTCCTTAATTTTGAATTGAGTGCCCTATAGTTTAGGGGTTCTGAAATACTCATGAAGGCATTGGAAGGTATGTGAAGACAATTCCTTCCATTTTTAAAGTGTGCCTCATTTCCCTTTAAAAGAAAACTATAATGGCATTAAAATATAACTAAAGCAAAACTTTATTTTTCATTTTGGATAAAGTAAGGGACAGTTATAACCCTGTTAGGGTTCTCTTTTTCCCATCTGTGTTTGATTGGGGAAATTTCCCTTCACTTCCTGTCCCCTAGCCAAAAGAGGAAATAAGAGGAAATCCCTGCAAATTAAAGGAATCTCTTGGGGAGGGCCCTACCTTACCAGAGCTAATGTCCCCATTGGAAGATTTCCCCTCTATACTGTTCTGGGGACAACCCAAAATTTGGGATTTTCTTTTTCTTTCACTTTAACTTTCAATGACAATGGTAAACAGGACAAATAGAGAGGATGATTCTCCCCAACGTGGGCACAAACTTCAATAAAAATGAACAGGTGCTGTAATCCCTCTCCACTCTGCCCAAAACTAAAACAAAAGGTTTTGCAATTAGTTATACTTAGCAATTTGTCCAAACCCACCCCACACTTACCCATTCTAAAAGTTTTTAAAAATCCCTGACCCTTCAAAGTCTTTTTTTACCATCATGTGACACCTCTTCCAGAAGTGGAAACCGCTGACCTACCCCTGCAGTCCTTGTTCCCTGAAGGATCTTGTCGCAGTCTCTAGTGCTGTGACATCATGACACTGCCTCTTTATGGGTAAAGGATCCTGAGAGAACCCATAAGAGGCCATGTAATTAACATTTTCTTCAGCTAATGTGAAGCACCCATGTAATCCCGAATGCAACATCGGCACTGTAAGGAGGACTCTTTCATACTACAGACCAGATGGAAGAAGACCCAGTCTGTGACATGACTAAAATTCAAGGTAAAAAAGGGGGCTGTTGGTTATTTAACTATTTAATTAACTGAAGGGTGGGAAAATATACGTTTTTTTTGAGGGGGGGGCAATTAGTTAGTTTTTTTTTTTCTACAGACCGGCTAAGAATAGCTACTTAAAGCCCCACCTGCTTGCACAGTTGCACACTAAAGAAAAGTTTGTTAGATCCACAAGTCCACAATTCACTCTTTCTGATCCAAACCTAAGCCAAGAGCAAAGTATCAGTTGGCCAGGTCTATTTTTTCTGCAGGAACGTGGGGGAATGCAGTACATTGAATGTATGTAATGGCAAGGGCTGCTGGGGCATGCTGGAGTGTCTATTGATGCTGGCTGTTGAGGGATCTATTTCACTGGATGGATCTATTGTTGCAGGGGGTCTATTGTTGCTGGTGGAACATCTATAGTTGCTGGGCGGTCAATAGTTGCTGAGAGAGATCTTCTATTGAAGGGGGTGTCTACTGTTGCTGGCTGCTGGAGGTTCAATTGATGCTAGGTTCCAGGAAATCTATTGTTGCTGGTGGGGTATATTGTTGTGGTGGGTGTAATATTGCTTGGGCGGATCTATTGTAGTTGGATGAGGGTCTACTGTTGCTGGCTGCAGGGGATCTATTTTACTGCTTTTATTACCATCATTAACACATTCCATACAAATTACTTAACACCACAAAATAAAACTTGGTTCTGTATTCTCTTAAAGGGGTGGTACTGGGAGGTGGGTAGGGGTGGAACCAAAGGACAGTACTTGAAGGTGGGTAGGGGTGACTGGGAAGGTTGGAGTACCTGCACCTCTGAGAAAAAAAAACATTTGTGATTGGCAAATCTCAGGTCATGCAGCTTCTTAAAGTGTCATTAAACCCATTTAAACAAGTTTAGCATTACCATCAGAAAATCTCAGGTCATGCAGCTTCTTAAAGTGTCATTAAACCCATTTAAACAAGTTTAGCATTACCATCAGAAAATCTAACAATGAGAACATTTAGCTCACATGAAAATACAGTAAATAATATAAATACCATGCTTTAAACTGCTGTATGGTGACTAGTATAGAGCGCATACATTGCACTTTGAAGGTAAAGGGGGAGGAGCAAGCAAAAAGATCTCTCTTAACTTTTTCTCTCCCCAGAGCTGCCACTCAAATGTTGCTTGTCCCTCTCCCCTCAGCTGCTGCTTAGCTAGTAGGGGGTGGTCAGTCCTGCAGCTGTTAGAAAGACTTGCATCATATGAACAACCACTGCCGGAGGAGGCAGACATTGGAGCAGGCACCTGTCAATCAACCTCCTGGATCTGCCTCTCCAGAGCTATGTGGGGTGGCTATCAGAGAGAGCACAAAAACACAATATAATACTCAATTGTTTGATAAAATATAAAAGATGATGTTATGCCGAGTAAATGGATACCTAACATGTCTCTTTAAAATTGCATACACCAGTGCAACAGCAACATTTTACAGTACTTCAAAAGCTCCATAGATGACACTTTAAAACCCTTTATGGTTTACCAGCTTAGAGTTACACAGAGGTCTGGCACTAGAATTACATATACGTACAGGAACTATGTGCACATTCACATTTGCACATGAGCACAGGGGGGGCTGGGGCCTTTAAAAATATTATTGCTTATCCCCTGTGATGGGCCATGACAGGATCCCTTTATGGAGAAATCTGCGGTCTGTTAGACACCAGATCTCTCCTTTGCCCTCCAAAGCAGCCAATCAAATGGAAATCAGTTTGATCAACTGGTCACAAGCCTGTAATGGCTTGTAAACAAACAACCGAAACAGGAAGCAATGAAATCCTCATTGATTCTGGTTTCTGACGTCACAGAAGAGGGTCTGGAACTGTTGTTTATTCCACTGTTCACAGTGCATCGGATGTGAAAGGTCTCATAGAACCCGGGACCCCTTTTCACCTCCCGTAAAAGTGACCGGCTGGGAAGTGGTTAAAGCAATATTAAACCCAAACGCAAACATTTATTATATTACAGCTTACAATACTTAAACTGGATGTTCAGCTATATGGAGGAGGTATCACTTCACTGTATATGACCCAGCTATTTGATCTGCTGTTTAAGAGAACAAGTCCCTTAAGGACATACAGTATATGTGAATCGTAAAGTGGACCCCTGTTTTGAGGGCATACATTTGGAGCATTGGTTCAGGACATACAACTCTTATGGATGCTGTGCCAAGGGTTCCCCTGTGCTCCTTTATCCAGAGTAGGGGCACTCTAATACAGGGAGTGTGTTACTGGCCAGATCACCAGGTGAAAACAGAGAAAAAAAGGCCTAAAAAAAGAAAACTAACTATTGCAACTAATTGCAATGTATTACATTTTTGGTTTGGGGTTTAATACCATTTTCATTCATAATATTATGTCATTTGAAAGTCTACATTTTTAAGGGATTTTTATTTTAACTGCAATAGGTTCAAGCAACAGAACATCTGCCAATCTCAATTTGTTAGTAGCCACGTTTACTAAATCTAAAATATGCAGTGAGACCAAATCAGGTCTGGTTTTATTTGCAGTTTTCTCCTTTTAGTCCACCTTCACCATCCAGTTCCATCCTTTCTGTTTTCTTACATAATGCACTTCCTTATTTTCAATAGCGAAGGAAATATAATGCTGAGAACCGGACCTGGCTACTGCCTGCTCAAAGGTTTTCCTATAAGTGGAAAAGGGAAAGTCAGCACTGCCAATATTTCGAGGATATAGCTTATCCTACAATAGCTGGCAGTGCTGAGCTAGGCTTTTTTGTTGCCATACTAAGATGAAAGAAATCTATTTCCTGAAGTATTGTGTTAATATTTTGTTGGCAACTCTTAAGTGACTCATAAATCAGAGCAATTTCATTTTTTATTAAGAAAATGTTACTGAAAAGAACCCTCTTGTTATATGAATGGAATTTTACAACAGAAAATTGATGTAAACTATGTAAGTAGATTCTGTTCAGTTTATTTTACTGGGCATTGCTGAATATGTAAACTGTAAAGCCATCAGCAATCACTTGAAATAGATGTCTTACTGAAATGAAAAATGGATCTGTGCTATCATTTTATTGTGCCTACCAAACACCTATTCCGGGATTTTGTTTGTATTTCTATATGTACATATACTGTATATCAGATATCCTTTAAAATATAACCCTCTTTTAGGGATGAGCCGAACACCCCCCCCCCCGGTTCAGTTCGCATCAGAACATGCGAACAAACAAAAAGTTCGGGCGAACATCCGAACACCTTTAAAGTCTATGGGACCCGAACATGAAAATTCAAAAGTGCTCATTTTAAAGGCTTATATGCAATGTTATTGCCCTAAAAAGTGTATGGGGACTTGGGTTCTGCCCTAGGGGACATGTATCAATAACAAAAAATTTATTTAAATTGATCGTTTTTTCAGGAACAGTGATTTTAATAATGCTTAAAGTGAAAAAAAAAAAATGAAAAGTTCCTTTAAATATTGTGCCTGGGGGGTGTCCTTAGTCTGTGTGTAAAAGGGCGCATCTCTGTCAGGTGTAGAACATAGCCAGAGCAAAATGACATTTCCATAGGAAAAATTGTCATTTAAAATCGCAGCAGTAATGTATTGCCGGTTCCCGGCAATATACAAAATATTTGCTCAAAAAAAAAGTGCGTGGGGTTCCCCCCTCCAGTCCAAACCAGGCTCTTCGGGTCTGGTTTGGATATTAAGGGGAACCACGCGCCAAGTTTTAAAAAAAATTGACGTGGGGTTCCCCCTAAGATCCAAGCCAGACCCTTATCCAAGCATGCAGCCCTGGCCAGTTAGGATGGGGGGGGCGAGCGAGTGTCCCCCCTCCTGAACCGTACCAGGCTACATGCCCTCCACATGGGGAGTATGGGTGCTTGATGGGGACAAGAGCCTCTTCCCCACAAGCCTGGCCGGTGCTTGTGGGGGTCTGCGGGTGGGGGGCTTATCGGAATCTGGAAGCCCCCAGATCCTGGCCCCCCCTATGTGAATAGGTTTGGGGTACATTGTATCCCTACCCATTCACCAAAAAAGGAGTGTAGTGTAAGAACAAACAAGAGGCAGTTTTTGAGAAGTCCTTTATTTTGTGAAATAGCTCTTTTCTTCTTTCTTCTCCATCTTCTCCTGGCCCGGTCCTTCTTCTGGTCTTCTGCTTCTTCTTTTAGTCTTCTTTCTTCCTATCTTCGTCTTCAATCTTCATCTTCTTCTTCTTTCTTCTTTCACCGCCGCTGCACTCCCCGCTGTTGCAGTCTGGCCCCTGCACATCTCCCAGAATGGGTGGTCTTCAAAATGAAAGTTCTTTTATAAGAAGGGGCGGGGCCACCTGGTGACATAAATGGGTGACCCGTCCCCTCTGACATCGCATGAATGTCAGAAGGGGAGTGTTCACTCAGTTACGTCACTGGATGGCCCCACCCCTTCTTATAAAAGAACTGTCATTGTGAAGACTGCCCATTCTGGGAGACGTGCAAGGGCCGGACTGCAGCAGCAGGGAGAGCGGCGGTGGTGAAAGAAGAAAGAAGAAGATGAAGATTGAAGAAGAAGAAGAGAGGAAGCAAGAAGACTAAAAGAAGAAGCAGAAGACCAGAAGAAGGACCGGGCCAGGAGAAGATGGAGGAAGAAAGAAAAAAAAAGCTATTTTACAAAATAAAGGTCAAAAACTGCATCTTGTTTTTTTACACTACACTCCTTTCTTGGTGAATGGGTAGGGGTACAATGTACCCCATACCTGTTCACATGGGGGGGTCGGGATCTGGGGGCCTCCTTATTAAAGGGGGCTTCCAGATTCTGATAAGCCCCCCTCTCACAGACCCCCACAACCAACGGCCAGGGTTGTGGGGATGAGACCCTTCTCCCCATCAACATGGGGACAAGGTGCTTTGGGGGCGACCACAGGGCATGTGGCCCCCTCTTGCCATGCCAGGGCTGCGTGCTCGTATAAGGGTCTGGTTTGGATTTTGGGGGGGACCCCACACAATATTTTTTAAATTTTGGTGTGGGGTTCCCCTTAAATTCCATACCAGACTTGAAGGGCCTGGTTTGGATTTTGGGGAGGACCCCATGTCATTTTTTTTTTAATTTTGGCATGGGCCCTGCTGTTGTAAATTAGTTTAAAAATTGTGATAAAATCCCCCAGTCAAACAGGTGGCGATAAATTGGGCCTTGGGTGCTGGCCGTGCCAGAACACTGTAACCCCTTGCAGTTACTCTTGTTGGACGGAGGAACTGGGCCTGATGTTGTAAATTAATTTACAAATTGTGACAAAAGCCCCCAGTCAATCAGGTGGCAAAAAATTGGGCCTTGGGTGTTGGCGGTGCCAGAACACTGTAACCCCTTGCAGTTACTCTTGTTGGACGGAGGAACTGGCCCTGATGTTGTAAATTAGTTTACAAATTGTGACGAAAGCCCCCAGTCAAACAGGTGGCAAAAAAATTAGGCCTTGGGTGATGGCGGTGCCAGAACACTGTAACCCCTTGCAGTTACTCTTGTTGGACAGAGGAACTGGGCCTGATGTTGTAAATTAGTTTACAAATTGTGACGAAAGCCCCCAGTCAAATAGGTGACAAAAAATTGGGCCTTGGGTGCTGGCGGTGCCAGCACACTGTAACCCCTTGCAGTTGCTCTTGTTGGACGGAGGAACTGGGCATGATGTTGTAAATTATTTTAAAAATTATTATGGCATGCCTCTGTAAATCAGGTGCAGAAAATTGGGCCTTGGGTGTTGGTGGTGCCCTAAATACAAAATATAGTTCTAGATTATGGACAGAAGGATTAGGAGCAGTGGCAGTCTTTAATGGATCCCAGATCTCTAGCAAATTTAATCAGTTCACATCAGCATCAGGGGCTTGATAGCTGCTGATCCAGGACTGATCAATTTTTATAAATGTGAGCCTATCAACCGAGTCTGTGGACAGGCGCACTCTTTGATCGGTTATGAACCCTCCAGCAGCACTAAATGTTCGTTCAGAAAGCACGCTGGATGCAGGACATGCCAGTAGCTCAATTGCATATTGAGCAAGTTCCGGCATGGGCCGGCATTTGGCATGGGCCCTGCTGTTGTAAATTAGTTTAAAAATTGTGATAAAATCCCCCAGTCAAACAGGTGGCGATAAATTGGGCCTTGGGTGCTGGCCGTGCCAGCACACTGTAACCCCTTGCAGTTACTCTTGTTGGACGGAGGAACTGGGCATGATGTTGTAAATTATTTTAAAAATTATTATGGCATGCCTCTGTAAATCCGGTGCAGAAAATTGGGCCTTGGGTGTTGGTGGTGCCCTAAATACAAAATATAGTTCTAGATTATGGACAGAAGGATTAGGAGCAGTGGAAGTCTTCAATGGATCCCAGATCTCTAGCAAATTTAATCAGTTCACATCAGCATCAGGGGCTTGATAGCTGCTGATCCAGGACTGATCAATTTTTATAAATGTGAGCCTATCAACCGAGTCTGTGGACAGGCGCACTCTTTGATCGGTTATGAACCCTCCAGCAGCACTGAATGTTCGTTCAGAAAGCACGCTGGATGCAGGACAGGCCAGTAGCTCAATTGCATATTGAGCAAGTTCCGGCCAGTAGTCCATCCTCAAGACCCAGTAACGTGGTGGATGCTCAGTTGGAAAAGTCTCCAATTCTGCTCTTGCTCCTACATATTCCTGCACCATTTAATGCAGATGCTGACGATGGTTGCTTGAACCTATCAGGCCCGGGTGCTGAGGACTAAATTTTTTTTTAAAGGCATTGCTCAGCCGGCCACCTTCTCCACCACTCTGCCTCTGAACGACCGAAGCTTCAGAAATATGTTGTCCAGGGCCAGCAGCAGGACATGGTAACCTCCCAGGGTCTGGAAAGATGTTGCACAAACTTTTCTTCAAGGTATCCTGAAGATGTTTCATCCTCTGCATCCTTTGCGCAGGCAGGATGAGCTCTGCAACTTTACCCTTGTAACATGGATCAAGAAGGGTTGCCAGCCAGTAATGATCCCTCTCCTTGATACCACAAATCCTAGGGTCTTTTCGCAGGCTTTTCAGAATCAGAGAGCCCATGCAGTGTAAGTTTGAGGAGGCATGAGTGTCCTCTGGGTCACTGAGGATGACATTATCAGGAACTACCTCCTCCCAGCCACGTACAACTCCTTGGGTTTCTGGGGCCTGAAAACCATGATCCCTTGAAGACTGCTGCATATTATACTTTACATCCATGCTGACACAATCCTCCTCCTCCCGTGTGTTTGGCGGCTACACGGGAATTCTCTCTGCATAAAGGGGGCCTTGAAAGGAAAGGAAGTCCTCTTCCTCTCTCTGTTCTGCCTCAAATGCCCTTGTCCATGATTCCACGAAGCGTGTGCTCCAGAAGGAATTAGTGGGACAGTGTCACTGATGCATACATTGTTGCTGCTCACCATCCTTGTGGCCTCCTCAAATGGTGACAGGACAGTGCATGCATCCTTGATCATTAGCCACTGAAGTGGGGACAAAAAGCCAAGCTCCCCTGCGCCTGTCCTGGTGCCATGCTCACAGAGGTACTCATTGATGGCCCTCTGCTGTGCGTGCAGCTACTGCAGCATTGCCAATGTTGAGTTCCACCTGGTGGGCATGTCCCAAATGAGGCGGTTGTTGGGCAGGTTGAATTCCCACTGGATGTCAGCCAGCCGCGCACTGGCATTGTATGAATGCCGGAAATGACCACCAACTTTTCTGGTCTGCCTCAGGATATTTAGTAAGCCTGGGTACCTGGTCAAGAAATGCTGCACCACCAAATTCAAGACGTGGAACATGTGTCAATTGTCCCAGTCGGAGGGCAGAGAGAAGGTTGGCGCCATTGTCGCATACAACCATTCCTGACTCAAGCTGCCATGGCATCAACCACCTCTGAGCCTGCCCCCACAAAGCTGAAAGAATCTCTTACCCAGTGTGGTTCCTGTCCCCATGACAGACTAACTCAAGCACCACTGCTAGCAGATTGCAAGTACTAGTAGTGGCACGCATTGCTACACCTTCATTCCTCTCAGTGCAGGTTTTGGAGAGGACTGCAGGTATAATAGGGGTTGAGATCCTAGATGAGGAGCAAGGAGGAGTCTGCCTTGCTTTCTGGTGTGGGTTCTTCAGGTACTCTTGCCAACGGACTCCTGGCTGCGCTTGACCCGCTTCATACATAGATTGCAAATGACAATGGTGCGATCTACTGCACATGTGCTGAAAAATGCCCACACCAAAGAAATTTTGGAAGCCGGAGGGGAGGCAGCAGCACCCTGCACCTGTGGAGCTCTGTGGGCTGATGCAATTGGGTGGCTGCCCTTAAGCTGGCCCCTGGATGACATCCGGCCTTGTTGGAGTAGGGCCTCCTCACTTTCCTCCTCTCTTCTCTCAGGCACCCAAGTACAGTGTGTGTCCTCATCATCCCCTCCCTCCTCGTCACTGGAGCAAACTTGGCAGTATGCTGCAGCTGGGGGAACATGACAGCTAGTTTCTTGTCCTTTTGTGGCATCCCCTGTCTCTAGGCTCACGCTACTCCCTTCCTCAACCTGGGAACCAACTTCGGAGCTTTCAAACTGCTGTGCATCCTCCATGAGCATTTAACCAACACTATGATCGAACAACTCAGATGACTCCTCCAACAGAATGGTGGGGCTACAGAAGAAGTAACTGTGAACAAGGATCTGGTGGAATAGGCCAATTTGCCAGATGTGTTGTGCGTGGGAAGGCAAACTTGTAGGAGCCTGGGTGACAGAGGATGAGGAGGATGAGGACGGCTTTGTTATCCACTCCACCGACTCTTCTGCATGCTGTGGCTCAATAGCAGGTCAAACAGCAGAAAAAAAGGACAAGCGTTACCTGCCTGCAGAGGATGCACCACGTCCACCACCACCAGTTTTTAATGAAGACACAGAGGCTGCTTGCCCTCTTTTAGTGGGCGTCTGCCTCTCCTCTGTGGCCTTCCGGACATGATGGGTATTTTTTTTTAACACCGCACTGCACTGTACTATATACCATACACCCCCGAATGCACCGATACATGGTGTACACTCAATATGCTGCGTGTATATCTGCATACATTGGACTGTATATATTTGAAGACACCACGTCAAGTAGTGTGCTATATACTGTACACCCCCGAATGTACTGATATGTAGTGTACACTCAATACGCTGCATGTATATCTGGATACACTAGACTGTATATATTTGAAGACACCACGTCAAGTAGTGTGCTATATACCATACACCCCCAAATGTATTAATATTTAGTGTACACTCAATATGCTGCATGTATATCTGAATACACTACACTATATATATTTGAAAACACCACGTCAAGTAGTGTGCTATATACCGTACACCCCCGAATGTAATGATATATAGTGTACACTCAATAGGCTGCGTATATAAATATATATATATATATATATATATATGCACTAAACTATATATTTTAAGACACCATGTGTACTCAAATACACTGTGTGTGTGTGTGTGTGTGTGTATATATATATATATATATATATGTGTGTCACATAAACTC
>BLSH010233013.1:588083-610219 GCA_018402905.1 Glandirana rugosa | reverse complement strand
ATCTACCTACTTCAGAGATAAAGAATGTATATGCTGACTGCTTATATAAGATGTTTGCATTCCCCTAAGTTCATTATGCAAAAAAATCATATATACTAAAATTAAAATACTACAGTTAGTGTAAAAAAGCTGTCTATGTGTAAAATTAATGTATATTTTTAGCTCTGCTGCAGTTCCATGTCACAATTATCTGCTAGCCCCATTAACATTAAATGAATATAAACCCAATTCCAATAGCTCGTGTTCTGTAAGTTTTTTAACATGTCAATTCTCATTTCAAATTTAAGATGTCAATTCTTATTTCAAAAGTAATTTTAAATGGTTACATTTTCAGCTTTTCATACAATAATATCTGGTGATCATACCATGAAGGTCCTTGTTCCGGCACTCCCTGTTATGTCCCCCAGTTGTGTTTCCGTGTTGCCCTCCATCACACGGACTTTGGATGGAGACTAAAGGTGCCTAATGCAACACATATTATACAGACATGTATCACTTTTGTCACCATTAGGAAGCTCCCCTGAAAACTGCCATGCAGCCAGCGTCAGAGATAGTTGTTGATCGGATTGGCCTAATGTTATTTTATTTCCATGAGCAAGGAGCATCATAAAATACAAATGGACTTTACAAGTTCTGCCTTTAGATAGCACCAGGTAGACATCAATTGGATGGTGCTGTTAAATAAAATGATTTAGACAAAATCATTCAGGGTATAAACCTGTATAACATATATGCATATTTACATACAATATATATTCCTTATTACATATAGTTAAATCTGTATATATTGTTGCTACCATACAGGATAATAGGCAATACTTGTTGGTATGGGGGTTCAGGTACTGCACCGGGTAAAATGTCAATGCAAACATTTTTTTAAAAAAAAGATTTTTTCAGGAGCAGTGATTTTAATGATGCTTAAAGTGAAACAATAAAAATGAAAAATTCATTTAAATAGAAATTAAAAAAAAGGTGTGGGGTCCCCCCCCGAAATCCATACCATACCCTTATCTGAACATGCAGCCCAGCAGATCAGGAAATGGGAGGGGCGAGTGAGTGCCCCCCTCCTAACCATACCAGCCCACATGCCCTCAACATGGCTCTGCCCCAACCCAAAGCCCCTTGTCCCCATGTTGATGGGGACAAGGGCCTCTTCCCGTCAATGCCACACCAAATTTTTTTTAAAAAAGTGGCATGGGGTCCCCCCAAAATCCATACCAGACACTTATCCAAACATGCAGCTCGGCAGGCCAGGGTGGCAGTCACCTAGTGGCACAGCACCCTTGTGATATCACTGACCCAGCATGCACCAGTAGGTGACACCACAAGGGGGGGCGGTACCACCAGGTGTCATCACCAGGTGTCTCCACCCCTTACCTATATAATAACTGTCAAACAGCAAGCCAGGCATTTGGTGGTTTGCCTTAGTTGACAGAGAAGCATTTTTTTTCCTTTTTTTCGGGTTGGCAGTGGCTGTTACATCATGATTGATGATGGATCTGCATTGGGGGACTTTGTTTTTTTTGTTTTTTAATAAAAGAATTGTCAAAAACTGTCTCTGTGTCTTTATTTCTTTTTGACACTTTTTTTGTGAATTTGTAAGGGTACTATGTACCCCATACTCATTTACATAGGGGGGGTGGGATCTGGGGCCCCCTTGTTAAAGGCGGCATCCATATTCCAATAAGCCCCCCACCCACAGACCCCCATAACCACAGCCCTGGGTTGTAGGGAAAAGGCCCTTGTTCCCATCAACATGAGGACAAGGTGCTTTGGGGTGGGGGGGCCGGAGAGCACCCTCCCCATGTTGAAGGCATGTGGCCTGGTATGGTTCAGGAGTGGGGGGCACTCGCTCATCCCCCCTTTCCTGGTTTGCCAGGCTGCATGTTCGGATAAGGATCTGGTATGGATTTTGGGGGGGGGGAACCCACGCTGCTTTTTTTAAAAATGTGGGTTCCCCTTAAAATCCATACCAAGCCCCAAGGGCCTGGTATGGATTGGGGGGTCCCCCGTGCTGTTTTTTTTCACTTTTTTACTGTGGGCAATGCATTTTTTTTATTCAGTTGTCAGCGGGAAAGCCCACTCACAGCTAATAACTCATCGGTTGTTAAGGATGCCATGGCCAGCTTCCTGGACCCTCTCATTAACAAATAGCTATTCACTGCACCCTGATTGGGCAAAGCTTTGCCCAATCAGGGCTTAGAATGCATTGTACAGCACGTAGTGCATTGAAGGGCGTTTAGCGGGGCGAACACCCGCCGAACGCCCTGAAGATTCAGGTGTTCAACCGACCAGACGAAAAGCAATGTTTGGGCTGAACTTTTGCTCGGTCTGAACTATTCACCCAACTCTATACCAGACATTCCCTGGAATTCATAAAGAATAGCCCAGACAGATTTTGCTAAAGTGCCTTGCATACATTCTAAAAGTGGTGCAGCATGTGCCAAGTTTATGTACCTGTCTAGAACTTGTACTTAAAATTGATGCATGCTGTGTCACTTTTAGAATGCATGTGAGTTACAGTTTTTCTTTCTATATGTCAAATGAGAGTTGGTCTTAATTAGTTGCACTTTCATAACATAACACCAGAAAACTGCAGCTTTGTTGAATTCCCCAATGTATCTTGTGTATCAAGGATTCACCAAAGGAATATCTGTTCATTTAAATTCTCCCTTATGGAGAAAGGACTTTATAGAGACTTCTCTCAATGTGGTTCATATCTGTATAATATGTACATCTAAATATTGGTGAACTATAGTGATATGCAGATTTTTGGTAATTAAGCATATGTATAAGTACTATTGTTGTGTATTGTAGCCTATAACGGTATTTTGAGCCCTCATAATTTGTATATGGTTTCACACACATTTTACCTATACTCTCTATATTAATATCATATACCATTGGGCTGACATCATATACCTATGTAATATTATGGGGTTGAGCGCAGCTTATACATAGTAATATTGCCTTAACATTCCTGTTGTGGTTTGGAGCTGCAGCATACCCCCCTCCCCCCCCCCCCCATCAGTGGGTGAGCTAGCATCACAAACCTTTTAGCGCAGTATTATATACTATATACAGTATATATCTATTTGGAGTGAACTTAAAGACTTCATGGGGTACATGGGATCCAACAGATTCAATATGAACTTCACAATGAATTGTGAAAAGGAAAGGGTGTCTTTCCTTGATATTGAAATTGCAGTGCAGGAAGATGGCTCCCTGATTTCTGATTTATATAGAAATCAAACTGCACAGAACACCATTCTCCATGCATCCAGTGCCGATCCCAGATCGTTGGTCAATAGTATACCCTATGGGCAGTATCTTAGACTCAAGCATAATTGTTCAAGGAAAGAATACTTTAGAATTCAAGCTGGGGATCTGAGGGACAGAATCTTCAGAAGAACATTAAGTAAAAAAAAAGTCTCATAAATAACATATCAAAAAGCCCAAGAGAGAACTAGGGAATTCTCAATATACAAATATACTCAAAAATCATCCCAATTAAATACATGCATAATAATGAAATACCCTAGACAACATCTATAAGTATGTGATATTATGAATAATCATTGGCATCTTCTAACAAGTAACCCTCATTATTGCCAAACATGTTAAAGCGGAACTTCAGTCATTTTTTCATCTTTCCATCTATTAAAGTGGTTGTAAACCATCCTATCATCTTTAGCCGAGGAAGCTGCCATCTTGGCCTCTGTTTAATCTACAACTGCCATGATGCTGCACATGTGATCAGCTTTGACACCAGCCATTGGATGGTTTGACAGTTTGTTTTAGAGCACAACCAATGGGAGTGTTAAAATTTCCGGCACGTGCCGGAAATGTAACTGGTTTTTAAACTGTTAAATGGATGGGTTTACTACCGCTTTAAATCCTCTGCCCTTGTTGCTTTACCTTTGGATAGTAAAACATTTTTTTTTAATAACCTTATACAGCCCACTTCCTGTTTCTTGTCTGGTAAAATGCCTCGGCGTTTGACATCATGCACAGCTTTCTGTGTCTGTGTAAATCCAGGAAGTGAACAGGCAGAAGCTTCAGCTGCCCACAGTTAAAATGGATGCAGCCAGACTCAGTGGAGGGAGATTTCTGCAGCATATTTGGCGAGTGCAGAATCACAGTATATAGAAAATAATATGCAAAGTGCTTGGAGGGAAGCTTCAGAATGGCACAGATGTTTTTATTACAAATTATGTGAGCAGACTACAGTTCCTCTTTAAGCATAGGCCTGAAATTGGTGTTAAAGTAGCCAGATTCATTCAGGATCAAGTGATGCACAGGCATAGTGAAGGCAGTCAGGGGAGATGTACTTTATACATGTGGTACATGCCATTATTGCTCTGGGATCAAAGAAGGTTAATGTGTCTAAATTACTCAATGGAACAATGGATTCCCAAATATCCAATTATCTGCCAAACTGTGTTTTTTGTATACCTACTAACATGTACATTTGGAAAGTAAATTTATGATCATGTCTACTTATTTTTTAAATGGGAATATTACCACACCATTAGGTAGACATATAGGACTATACCATAGTTTTGACCCCAAGGCAATTAAGTTTTACACTTTGGAATATGTATATAAAACCAAAAAGGGCAGTGACATAGACACGCTCCTCCTGCAACTTGAAGGGCTCATTCAAACATTGCGATTCAAGCCATTCCTATGAATCTATTCTTTCATTTTAAGTCACCCAATGGAGCCTTCCACTCTCCCCATTTTCTTGGCTGCTATACCATATTCAATAATGAGTTTGGCACCCTAGTGGATACCTGCAGGGGTTCCATCTGGGGTGATGTCAACTGTAAAAATGACTGCAGTCCTCATGTTGTGTTTATGTATAATGAAGTTTAGGTGGTCTGTGGCATGAGAGTTGAAAAGGAAGGCAAAGAGGACTATGGCTTGGAGGCTGCCACAACTGCACTTCTTTAAATGTTTTAATGTGTGATATATGGAGAAGTTGTCTTTTCTTTGTATTGACCTATTATCATGATCTGTTTGATCTTGTCATTTTACCACCAATAAACATATACAGTTGTCGACCCTTTAATATATTATGCCCAGTAGCATTGGAGCGCTTAGAATGCCACTTAGGGTATGTTCAAATGCCAATAGGAGGACATTTTGTTGTATGTCTGAGTTTTGCTATTCTATTATATGTCTATTATATGTACTTAGTACATATTTGAGATATTTTCATATACAGTAGAGGATATGGAGCAAATGTTAAATACATGATTACTGTCATAGTTAGTTTATGTTCTGTTTATATATTTCATGTAACATACAGGTTAATGCCATGCATTATTTTGTCAAAATCATTTTATTTAACAGCACCTCTGAACTCCTACTGAAGCCACGTGCAAAATGCGTCAATTAACAACTCAGCCCCTTCTCCTGCCACGTGAATCAGTGTTGCTTAAAAATACATGGACGTAATTGTAAGTTTCTAAGGCTGGCCATACAAAATGCGAACCTTGGCCAGTTCAGCAGGTATTGGCTGTGATTCGAACAGTTAATGGGTAGGCTAAATGTACCAAGTTGATCGGTCGATCAACTTGGGTACCACCAGGCTGCTGGATTCTCTTGCTATTATCGCTAGCGCCTGCTATAGCCGCTATCGATAATCACGGTCTTCTCCTGCCGAGAGAATGACCCGGCAGGAGGGATTCCCGCATTAACACTGTGTTGATGGAGGAATCAAGCTAATTTCTTTCCTGTAAACCATTGCAGGAAAGAAATTTGCTCTGTGTATAGCCGACCTAAGTGGTATTGTAAACTGTTTCTTTTGATCAGGCACACATAGTGGCAGTCACTAGTTATCAGGGGTACACTATATGCATTATAGTGGTAATTGAATACGCTGAATATATATATAATAGGTTTGCAATATCTTTTTAATGATTTTTATTTTTGTATTTATTGAATAAATATAAAGCTTACTGTCCATGAGTACCTTTAATCTCTAAAAGTATAAACTTGAATGTTTAAGTGGAGCTATATTTTTTTTCAGTGCTTTTAGACATGTGTGAAAGAGATCAACTTCATGTAAACAAACAGTCTTATTAATGTTAATAGTAAACATACAAAGGCGCCTGCTCCCCTGTTATACGAATAATAAAGCTGCCTTCCATATATTGAAACACTATAAAAACTGTAAACAAAAAAAAGAAAATGGCGCTAATACACCCTTAATAACATACATTAAAATAGTTAACAAAAAAGTCCAAAGATAAAAAGTTCAAAAATAATTGTGGTATGTCCCACACCATAAATTGAGATGTTCTGGTGAGAAATTTTCCAATAAAACACCAAATACTGATCCCGGGAGGGAGAAGCGGTGGTGCTTAGATGAGTCAGGACACAGTCAAATGCGTGCAATATACTTTTTTGACATTTTAAAATCTGGTGCAATAAAATTACTACATCATAGTACTCTCTTTCATTCATTTGGAGAGAGGATGACAGATATAAGACAATACTGGAAGATCTGATGGTGATCAATTTGGATGGGTCATTTAATATCCCTAAGCACATATTGACCTGTATTCATTAAAAGGTCACTGGAGTGATGGTGAGTGCCCACCTCTCACAGAGGTGGTGGCATTTGGTGTTTTATTGGAAGATCACTCACCAGAATATAAGAAGATCACATTTTATGGGGTGAGACATATCACAATTATTTTTGGGCTTTTTATCTTTGGATTTTTAGTTGATTATTTCAATATACGCTAATAAGTGTGTATTAGCGCCGTTTCCTATTTTTGTTTAAAATTATTAATGTTAATGTTGTTAAGAACATTGCTTTTCTGTACAGCTTGTAATTATGACCTATACAGGTGCAGCCTTTTTTATCCCTTTTTCTCACTGTGGGTTGAAAGCAATAAACTGCAGTAATCATTGGTAGCCAGAGACCATGTGATCTAGACAAGAAACAAGTACCTTTTTACTCAAAGTAATAATGTGATTTTGTAATGCTTAAGGCTTCATGCACACAGGATGTTAAAAAAGTTCAAAAAAGGTCAATAGCTTATCAGTGATTTTTTCAGCTGTTATTAGCATTATATTACCCGCGTTTTTGCTAGTTTTTTCACATTTTTAAAGGGCCAGCGTTTTTTTTCCCTCAATTGATCTAAAACTTCCAAAAATGTTTAGCCGCGTTTTGCGTGTTTTTGAGCATCTTTGAGCATATTGGCCGCCTCAACCTCCGCAACATCTCCAAGATACGCCCCTTCCTAACCGATGACACCACAAAGCTACTAATCCACTCCCTTGTCATTTCTCGCCTCAACTACTGCAACTCCCTCCTCGCTGGCTTACCTCTAAATAGCCTATCCCCACTTCAGTCCATTATGAACACTGCCGCCAGGCTCATCCAGCTTAAAAACTGCTCGGCATCTCCTGCACCCCTATGTCAATCTCTACATTGGCTGCCACTCAACCAACGTACTAAATTCAAGATACTAACAATAACTTATAAAGCAATTCACAACCTGGCCCCCAGCTACATCACTAACCTGGTCTCAAAATACCAACCAAATTGATCTATTCGCTCCTCCCAAGACCTCCTGCTCTCTAGCTCCCTTGTCACCTCATCCCATGAACACCTCCAGAACTTCTCCAGAACCTCTCCCATCCTCTGGAATGCTCTACCCCAATCTGTCCTACTTTCTCCTAGGTTGTCCACCTTCAGACGATCCCTGAAAACTCATCTCTTCAGAGAAGCCTATCTGGCTCCCACCTAACAACTGTACATTTATCTTCTCTATTAGCACATCCCCCACAATTATTACCTCTTGTATCTCTTTACCTTCCCTCTTAGATTGTAAGCTCTAACGAGCAGGGCCCTCTTATTCCTACTGTATTTAAGTGTATTGTATTTGTACTGTCTACCCTCTAGTTGTAAAGCGCTGTGTAAACTGTTGGCGCTATATAAATCCTGTATAATAATAATCTTTGAGCATTTGAATGTTTTTACAGCTGAAAAACATCTCTCAGAACCCACTGGTCTTGGGTTTTTTTACAGCTCAAAATGTCACTTCTAAAAACGTTTGATAACAGGTTATGTGTGCATGAAGACATAGGATAACATGGTGGAGAGTTTATTGACTGTAGAAAAATGTCTGCAGCTAAAAACAGCCAAAAAACCTTCTGTGTGCATGAGGCCTAAATGTTGCCTATTTATTCTAATTAAGTGTGAATTCTAATAGGTCTAATTTAAACTTGCACATACCAGTCTAAAGATCATCATCATTTTACAAGCTTCAAGCAGCACCATAAGCCCAGCCCCAGTCTGGAAATGCTGAATACACATATTATTGCCCATTCACACTTTACTGTGCTGTCTGGCTGCTCAGCAACCCATGTCTGTTGGCTCATTGAAGTACCATCCATTCTGAGCCAACCACACCAATGCATGAAATGCACATTATCACAACACAATAGGCCCTTAAAGGTAACCTGTTATGAAAGAAACATTGATGCTACTACTACTGACACATCATCTGAACGCCTGGTTGTCATGCTGACCCTCTAGCTTTAACACTTTGGGGTAGTTTTACTAAAGGTAAATAGGCTGCTCACTTTGCAGAGGAAATTGCACTTTGCAAGACAATTTACCCTTAGCTTAGTGAATGAGGTGAAACTCTGCTGACTTCCATTATTCAACCAAGTACAAGCAAGATTGCAAGTTTTACATTTTGTTTTTTTTGCACATGATTGGGTATTCTTTGTAATGTGAATTTTCAACACATTCACTAAGCTAAGGGAAAAATCCCTTGCAAAGTGAACAGATTATTTGCCTTAAGTAAATCCACCCCTTTGAGTCACTAAGCTAACACAAGCATGCAGATAAGGATTTCTGACTTTGTTTTGACATTTCTGATCTGCAGACTTGTTCTGGATCAGTGACCTAGAAATCAAAAAAGCCAGGGAGCTAACAAATGCAGATTTAATATTTATTTCATATGTGGGTAGAGCATTAAAAAACATTTTCAGTGAGCTTCAAGTGGTACAACCAGTGGCAAATTCAGTACTGTTGTGGGATCCAAGTGTAATAATTTTTTATAGCCACTTATACTTGCAAACAATGTTTAATTATGTAACAATATTGCATCTCACAATGGCTATTGGTTAAAACATTTCACAGGTGAAATCTGTTTCCTTAGGACCAGCAGTGAAAGTGTATATTCAATTTAGTATGTTATTCATCAATAATAGTATAGAGGGCTGTGACCCATTACATTTGAAATTAACCAAAAGATATTCTAGCTCATACACATAACATAAACACAAATGGATAATAATAACATGGTGTCCAGACATCAAGGTATGTACAATAAATAATATTACACACATATGAACTGTATAACACAAAACATGTACTTAATGCTTTATGTAGGTGTTTAATATTATTTATTGCTCATACCCTGATGTGTGGGCGTCATATGATCACTATCGCTTTCTCTTTTTTTTCTGTGATTGAACTAGAATATCTGTTAACTAATTTTATTATGTTATAGATCATGTATAGATCTCTATACTATTATTGATAAATAATATATTGAATGCCATGTAAAATTTTCACTGCTGGTCCTAAGAAAGTGGATTTCATTTAGGAAATGCGTAAAAAAAATAGCCACCGTGTAATTGGAATATTGTTAAAAAAATGTGTTCTATGACCCTCTATTGTATACGTGCCTGTTAGGGACATCAGATTATAAGATACGGTTCTGATGTGAATAGTTTAAATCTATCAACTACTGACTTAGATATAAACACTGTATAAATACGGGGATGAAATAATCCATTATAATTGACATATATAACTGGCATAATATAATTAAGATGATTATTTCTGCAACCAGTGCAGGAAATGTCTTTGATCTTTGGAAGGAAGTAGGGTAGACATAGCAAATTCAGCTTAGGATGCGATTGCTAACAGTTTTTCATTTAACCACTAGTGGGAGCTCTGGCACACAAGAGTCAATGAACCAGTGCATATATATACAATCTTCATATGTGTAACAGTGAATTATAGACATGCTAATATTAAATAAGATTTGGCACACTGAAGTAAAAAACTTTAATTACACGTATCGTTAAACAGTTCAGTATAATGCACTCTGACTTTTAGCTTGAAGAATGTTCCTCTGTAAGGTCCCATTCACACTGTGATGCACAATTCCAAGGTATTACGCATATTAATGTTTTTTGGCATTGTCACACTACATGCATAGGGCAGTCCATTAATTTTATTAAGCTCCCCTATTCATGGCAAAGTAGCTCATGCATCTTTTTTAACCATTGAGCTTCACTCATCTGCTGGCGCTTATGGGGTGCAATTAATAATGAATGGCATTGCAAGCAAGAAACACATTTTCTGTGTGTTTTGTAAATGAGTGAATGCAGTCTAATTGTAGAGTAGCGGAGCGGCCTTCTAGCTCCTCCTTCTTTAGATGCATAACCCATAGATCAGGTCTAGGCTGGCAGTATGGAAACCTCTCTCAGTGGTGTGTCTGTCAATATTTATGGGCTGCTATGTCCCCTATAGGCTGCTCAGCTAGCTCTCTTCTTACTAGAAGTAGAAGTAAGAAATTCTGTAATAGGTTTCTCACAAAGGTCACTTTGACACACTACTATTGTTATTCAGTAATGTAAATAACTATGGGTAACCAAATGCATGTACACATTGTTCTGGAGGTCATTGGTATCTTCTATCATTAGAATGTAAAACAATAAAAAGTATACTGATCTTTGAAATAATAGCTGCTAAGTATTTATTTTAAGGCACCGGCTAGGTCTTAGGTGTCAAGTAGGGGTTAGGTTAAAGCGCATGTCAGGGCAAAATGAAAAAAAAAAAATACAGTACATCTCTGCAGCAAATTTTCCTATGGTTTATCCCTTTAAATACCCTACAAGTACTGTCTGATCTGCCTGAAATGCAGCTCTTTTCTGGACAAAAATGGCAAACAATGGTGTCAGCCCAGGCCAATTGTATTTTAAATGATTGTATCCCATCCTCTCTCCTCTCTCCTCATCTCCACAACATAGGGGAGCATTGTTCTGTAGTCCATGATGAGAGCCAGAAGGACACCTTGAGCTTAGGAAGTATACACAGGAGAGCTTAAATTTCTGACACATTTACTAAAATATATTTTTTGCAATTATGGAACAGATTTAACCAAATCCTTTCAATGCTATGCAACAGAACAAGAATCAACAAATAAAAGAACTTTAAAGTGGTGAGAAAGGAAAACAATACCCTCTGGGTCATCAATGTATAATTGCAGGGATTTTTATCAAACTTTGTTTCAGATTCCAACTTTTTTCTGCTCTGAAGAAATAGCTGCCCTGTGCAGACTGATTCTGAATAGGAGACACTGGTTCATTAAAATCACTTGGTGCACTCTCAGTGTTCTCTTGAGAAAAGTTGCAGTGTCTGCATCCATCTGGAAAACTTTAACCCTTGGAGGGTATCTTACCAAAACTGAGATTTCTATTGCTGGAGATGCCTAAAATGGGAATTAATACAACAAAGACATACACTAGGCACTTCTCTGCAGCAAGGAAGCACAGAAGTGTGAAACGCGTCTGCTGACCCACCGTGGGTTGAGTGTGTGTGGCATGTCTGTCATTTCTATTTTTGAACAATAAAGGGGCTGCTTTTATTATGTGGAAGTGCCGCTATCTTCTTCTTTTTTACATATGCTGGGCGCTCTTCCTGCTTGGGGTCCCCTCACAGTCCTATAAGCAATTAGTATTCTGGGAACATTGGGATGGTACAAATAATTAAGCAGCCAAGTGTGGACTGGGATTGCCACTGCATCTTTGAAAGCTCTCTCAGAGGTGCACTGAAGGGTTGTTAGTGGTGGCTCCAGTTATCTTCACATCGGCTCCAGTGAGTACTCCCGGTGGCTGCAATGGTCCTCACAGGCATGCATCCACCGTTCCTCTGACCCTGGACATGATACAGGCCTTACTTCGAGATTTGCCCCTGAGGACTGATGGTTGTGAGTTCTATATATATTGTTGATTTTCATTTTCTCATTAAAACTAATTACTACACTACAGGCTGTGAGCAAAAATTACAATTTTGGGAACATTCCGTACACCAAAGGTGTACAGAATGCCTTGGGGTGGCCATATTGCATTGAATTCAATAGAAAATTACAGCAGCTGCAGATAAAAAAAGGAGGTAATTTTCCATAATAATAAATTATAATATGGCTTGTATATCAGTTGTATATACTGTGGGGAGGTTAGCTCAATGAGGATCACCTTCCCTGGAAAAAGGCAGTCCAAATGACAGGTTTGCGTAAAATCTGGCTTGTAGCTAGGTTTATTTAAAAAGGTTGCATGTAGAAATCAAATAAACAGAACAGAAAATAAATCCTCGCCATCCAGGCACTAACTAATCATTTCAGTTTTTCCTAACTGAGCGGTGCAGGGCTTCACCTAGACATCCACAAAACATAGACAGTGCATACCTTTTTGTCTCAGTCCATAAGAAAACTTCCATATGTCAGCTCTCTCAGGCTGATGGCTCCTGAGTCCCAGGCCAGAGCAAAACTTTCCTCTCTTCCTGGTTATTTAAACGACCTAATGGTGAACTCCAATGGACCACAAAATCTGGTCTGGAACGAACCCTGCCAAGGTGCAGGGGAGGGCTGGCCCAGGGGGTAGGGTGGCAATAGCCCCCCAGGCCACCCTAACTTACATTTAAAATGACGATGGCTGCTGCCCGCTCACACTTTTTTTTTCTTGTGGAGGAAGGAAATAGGGCCCAAGGGCGCAGCCACCTACTAACTGCAGGCAAAGGGGGGGCGCCCAGGGCTGGCCCTACCATGGATCCCGCTAGGCCCATTGGGTGGGCATGGATGGTGAGCTGATTCGGTGGTTCAATGGGCCACTTGACTGGACTTGCCCCCCAGGCCTACGGCTGCCAGCCCTCCCCTGCCAAGGTGGCTGGACCGGATTCCACCTTAGTCCACTCTAAATGAACGCATGCAAGGCGACACATAGAGGATTATTTACTAAAACTGGAGAGTGCAAAAGCTGGTGCAGCTTCCAGGTTTTATTTCCAAAGCTTAATTGAACAAGCTGAAGTTACAAGCTGATTGGCTACCATGCACAGCTGCACCAGTTTCTGAGTGCTCCAGTTTTAGTAAATCAACCCCATAGCGTACATCTATCACCTCGTCTTGCATAACGTCACAATACCATATACCTTTTTTAATTGCTAATTTTTTTTTCCATGAAAGTGGAGTTACCCCTTAACGTTGGGTTTTACGTACATGTTAAAGCCTAAATGCAACCAAAAAAACCCCAGAAAACTCAGCGCAAGAAACATAACTCACAGTCAGTAGTTTGTGCCACTTGTGCTGACGTCTCTTCTTTTAGTTCTCCCCACACGCCATCACTGAAACCTATGACAGCAATTAGGGTGCTGTCATAGGCTCTCATCAAAAGAGCCTTACTATGCCCAGCTCTGCCATTCAGAGAAGCCGTACTGTAGCTTCTATGAATAAAATAGGATCTATGAATGGGGGACAAGCAGATAATTTGTAGGTTTGCACCTTCCATTCATAGATAACGTTTCATAGCTGTAGTACAGCCCCTATGAATAGAGCAGCTGAGCGGAAATGGCAGAAATAGTCAGGCTATCTTAATGAGAGCCTGTGAGAACCTGAGAACCCTGGCCGAATGTGCAAATCCCTCTTAAGAGGGATATGCGTTGTTCATATTTCATGTCTGAGGTTTACAACCACTTTAATGTGAGGGATAGTCATATTTTGTCATTCTAGAAATGGTCAGCTTACGTGTGTATATTAAATCACAAGCATATAGGAATGCATAATCCTGTAGGTAGCAATTAAAATGAATAGTTGAAGAACAGTCTCCTCCTTAATGGCCAAAGGTTATTAACCATTTCAACACTAGGCCTAGTTTGTGGACTTGGTACTTACAAGTTAAAACCATTTTTTTTTGCTATAACATTACTTAAACCACCCAAACATTATATATTTTTTTTCTAACACCCTAGAGAATAAAATGGTGGTAATTGCAAAACTTTATGTTGCACCATATTTGCGCAGCAGTCTTACAAGCGTGATTTTTAAAAAAAAAAATCACTTTTTTGAGTGAAAAAATAAGACAACAGTAAAGTTAGCCCATTATTTTCCGTAAATTGATACCCAATATGTCATACTTTGAAATTGCGCCTGCTCACAGAATGGCGACAAACTTTACAACCTAAAAATCTCCATTGGCAACGTTTAAAAATGTATACAGGTTACCAGTTTTGAGTGACAGAGGAGCTCTAGTGCTAAAATTATTGCACTCGCTCTAACGATTGTGGCGATACCTCACATGTGTGGTTTGAACACCGTTTTCATATGCAGGCGCGACTTACGCATGCTGCGAGCTCGCAAGGACGGGTCGCTTTAAATTTTTTTTTTTTTTCAACCAGATCTTCCCCTCTGCCTCAGACCAGTGTTGGCATTGCAACAGAGAGAGAGGAACTTATACATGTGTGGTTCGATTGTGACGTTATACCCAAATTTTCTAAATTTATACTGAGCTCTACGATAAACCTCTTACCCCATCCCCAATTATAGCTCTCCTGTCTGTCCTACCAGGCACGATCAAGGCCCAAAAATCTAACCTTTTAAGATTTTTCCTGTCTGCAGCCAGGCAAATAATTTCTAGACACTGGAAATCCACTACCTGCCCATCGCTGTCCTCCTGAGTGGATGAGGTGAATGATATTATGCTCATGGAAGAGATGCAAGCTAAGGTAACTGACACATGGGGAAAATTCACGACTCTGTGGTCTGGATGGATACATTATTCCTCCTCTCAAAAATTGAGAGATAGGCTGTCGGGGTAATGATTCATTGCCTAGACATATTTATTTTGCGTGCGCTGTGGGGCCGGACTCGTTGTCCCTCTTCCCTTCCCTTTTTTTCTATCCCCCACTTTACCCTCTCAGTTCTTACTAAGGTATACCTACCTCACCTTCCACCCTCTCTTTTCACTTTTTCTTTTTTCCTTTAATTTCTTACTCTTTCTTCTTCCCCTTTCCGTTCTCCTTTTTATTCTCTCTCAATTGTCATATGTTCATATTTAATGTTTTACAAAACAGTTCTGAATAACAGCATATCAGGCTTCTGGAACACATACTGAACTGTAGTATTGACCTACTCCTTCATGTTCGGCTGAATGTTTTCTAAGTAAAGATGGTCCTAGGACAGTCTACTGCAAGTCAGTGTTGACTGAACTTGGACTACTTGCACTGCTGATGATTTGATGATTTGACAATCTGTCACTGTGTTCCTTCTCTTTATGTACAATAAAATATATATTCAACCTTAAATTTTTTTTTCTTATTTATTTTACTTTTTATTTTTTAATTTCACCGTTCTTTTTAAAAAAAGAAAATTGATCACTTTTATTCCTATTACAAGAAATGCAAACATTCCTTGTAATAGACCAAAATCAAAAAGACCACAGATCTCATATTTACAGTTCGATGCAAAAAAAAAAGAATTTAAAAAAAATGACAGTTCAAAAAAAAAATGGGCCCTTTAAGACCGTTGGGTGGAAGTGAAGTGTGACGTCGCTTCCGCCCTGCAATGTTATGGAGCCGAGTGGGTGGCATCTTCCGCTCACTCGGCTTCCTGTGCAGGGGGAGAATGGACCCGATCGTCTCCGCCGCTGCCGATGGTCTGGTAAGTGGCGGAGATGATGGGAAAGTGGTGGGGGGGCACCTCTCCCACCACCGATAAAAGTGATCTTGCGGTGAATATGCTGCTAAGATCACTTTTATCTTGGAGAGAATCGCCGGCTGAAAAAACGATATCTGAATGGTGCCTGTAGCTGCAGGCACCATTCAGATATCTCCACTCAAACCCAAGGACGTCATATGACGCCCGGCAGTACGGAAGTGGTTAAAGCACAGACCAAATTTTGCAATTTGAGCATGCATCAGGAAAAAAAAACTATGAGAACATGGATCTGTAAATTGCAGACACTAAGCAGTTAGCAGTTCATTTCTGCAAGCTCACAAGTTGCTAAACATAGCAATAATTTAAAGCTCTAATACTACATATTTAATTGAGTCAAAACACTGTAGTACCATCAAAGAATTATCAGGATCCTGAAGCCTAAAATTAAAGCAGTATTAAACACAAAAATGTAACATATTGCAGCTTACCAATCATTAACCTCTTCCCAACCACGATATAGCCGAATGATGGCTACAGCACAGTCGCACATTTCTGGTGGGGCATCTATTGATGTCCTCCCAGAACCCTGCCTCCCCGCGTACCCTCGGGGCGTGCATTAGGAGCGCTCTTTGACTACTGTGCCCTTTGGACACGGCTGATCACAGATCAGGGTAAAAGGCTATTTTGAGTGTTTACAACAATTACGCTCAGGAACTTTAAGACTGTTTTTTAGTGTGATTGCAGTTGGTAAAAACTGTGTTTATTAAAGCGATAGAAAACGGTGTAAACGCTATGATTTAATTATGCAGTAGGTGTCGCTTCTGGCATAATTTATTCTGGAGAGACCACACCTATCATACGAAAGAGTTATCTCTGCATGTATGAGTACTGCTGCATGAGCGCGGTATCTATTGAATCCAAAATTTCTAACAGTGTTCGGTAAAGTCAAGTCGTCCAATGTACTTAGAATTTTCATATGAATTTTCACATGTTTATACAAGCATTCATTCAAAAATCTACTACTGTATGGCCAGCTTCAGGAGGTCTTTACTTTGGATGGGGGAGCAAGAGAGACACCTTTGGACAGTAGCGTTGTTATCTTGCAGAAAGTGTTGTGTTAAATGCCGTGGCAGATTTAGATGGCATTGATTAACAAATTAAACCCAAACTCCAAACACAAGCAGTTACAGCAACAGTTTTTTTTTTTACTTTTGAAATAAAGGTTTTACATAAATGTATACAAGTTGACCATTGTAACCATGCCTGTCGGTGTTAAATGGTGTCATCCCTCTAACTGCTACTTTTGATAGACAGCTTGGTCTGTTAAAGAATGGTAAAAATTGACCGACTTAGTGACAGGAACACCAAGAAAGAAAAATATAACAAACAAGAAAAAAAAAGAAAATGAATGCAACCACCACATTTAAGAATTTGTAAGCTGCAATATATTATATTTTTTGAGGGTTTAATACTGCTTTAATGCAGATGCATTTTGAAACCCCATGCCTTGTGGTGGCAATTAAAAAAAGACATCATCATCTGTTAAGAAATGAATCCACATAAATGACAGTGCAAAACAAGACGTGTCACCTCCATCAATAATGAAAGTGTCAAGGACAATATGGAGTGACAGCACCAAGACAGAGCCGATGTTTCCAAATATGTTGTAAAATGCCAACAAATTCATCTCTTAAGCATCTGACATTGTGGAATGGATTGCTTGCTCAGTCTCAGCAAGAGTTGAATGAAACACGTCATTCACCACATCTTCTTCTGCCCATCAAAGCATTCTTCTTGTTTATTAGTCCCTTGTCATGTTGTTTCTGTTGTAAGTACAAGTTATAGCTGAGGAATAAGAGGAGCTGTATGAAAGATTGGAATGCGGTGAGGAATTAGACTTACAAGAGAGACACAATACAGAGCAAAGCACTGAAGGTCAAACAGTTGTCATCATCAACGATTGTGGTGGAAATGATGCCTGTGGCAGTCTGGGGATGGGAAAGATGAGCGAAGCCTTTGCTTTCAGGTTGTCACTGCTGTGTGGAGCTGTTGCCTTTCACTTCCAAGTTGTCAGTTCAAGTTGCAGCTGTGTGAAGTTGACAGGCATCAGTGGAGATTTGTGGGGATATCAGGTCTGGCAGAATGTATCCACATATTGTAACCTGTTATTTGCTAGGCCAGTGTTAGTAGTAAAACATACAATATATTACTAAAAGTATTGGGACACCTGACTTTACACGCACATGAACTTTAATGGCATCCCAGTCTTAGTACTTAAGATTCAATATTGAATTTGCCCACCCTTTGCAGCTATAACAGCCTCAACTCTTCTGGGAAGATTGTCCACAAGGTTTAGGAGTGTGTCTATCTGTGACCATTCTTCCAGAAAAACATTTGTGAGGTCAGGCACTGATGTTAGATGAGAAGGTCTGGCTCGCAGTCTCTGCTCCAATTCATACTGAAGGTGTTCTATTGGGTTGAGGTACAAACCAGTGAAGTTTCTCCACCCCAAACTCGCTCATCCATGTATTTTATGAACCTTGCTTTGTGCAGTGGTCCAAATCATTTGGTGGAGTGGAGATTATGGTGTGGGGTAATTTTTCAGGGGTTGGGCTTGGCCCCTTAGTTCCAGTAAAGGGAACTCTAAAGGCGTCTGCATACCAAAATATTTTGGACAGTTTTGGGATGGCCCTTTCCTGTTCCAACATGACTGTGCACCAGTGCACAAAGCAAGGTCCATAAAGACATGAATAAGCGAGGTTTGGGGTGGAGGAACTTGACTGGCCTGCAAGGAGTTCTGACCTCAACCCGATAGAACACCTTCGGGATGAATTAGAGCAGAGACTGTGAGCCAGGCTTTTTTTTCCAACATCAGTGCCTGACCTCACAAATGCGCTTCTAGAAGAATGGTCAAACATTTCCATAGACACGCTCCTAAACCTTGTGGACAGCCTTTCCAGAAGAGTTGAAGCTGCAAAGGGTGGGCCAACTTAATACTGAACCCTACGAACTAAGACTGGGATGCCATTAAAGTTCATGTGCATGTAAAGGCAGGCGTTCCAATACATTTGGTAATGTGTATCTAGCAATCCTGCCAGAAACACAGCTGTTTAGTGGAGTTCCTTTTTACTCACCATACTGAGATCAAGGCACAGGTCCCTTTAACTCATTTTGCAACAGCTTCCTGGGCTCATGGACATGTCTAGGGAAGACACTATTCTCTCTGAGACACAGGTAGTTGGGAAAGTGATCTCACTCAGGTGAGAAGCCCTCTACTGTGAGAACTGGTGTGCATCTTGCTTATTAACTATACCACTATACTTAAACATCTGGCAGGACAGTCATCAAACTGGGAGGACGTACCCATGCATCCTCACACTAGTGTGCCTTGTGCATGCGCACACCAGTGTGATCTGTAATTGTCCCTAAGACACAGAAGATCACAGATTGGGGTACTTGGATAATGGCATTAGCCCTGTACTATGTGATTGCTGGACTAATCATATGGCAGTGCGCAGGTCCACAAAAGCACATTTAGCCATTGATAAAAATAGTCACTTTATTTGTAATATGCTAAAACAACAACTGGGCTAGAAGTGAAATACAGTCAGCTTGTGTTCACACAGACAAGTGTGAGCTCACTCACCAGCTCCTTGTTCCGGTCCCTGGAGGGAGGGGTGCCCCTGCTCCTGGAGCTCTGTGCCAGGGATAGTGGTTGGTGAAGGCTGGAGGGGGACATGACCTGACGAAGGAGATTTCCATCTGCATGTAGTCTTACACCGACCAGACTCCGGACGGCATCCTCCAGCTGATAGCTTCCAGTTCATCCTCTTTTTATTTCCTCTCCTTTTCCGACTCCAGCTCTGGACTGCCATCTCCATAGCTCATTCTAAGAGCCACCTGACACTGTCGGTCACATGACATGACATTTGTGAATCCGGAAGCAGAGCGGCGGCAGGCTAAATGTGCTTTTGTGGACCAGCACACTCTCATATGATGTTTTTTCACTGGACAAGGGCCTGGAAGATGGATGGCCTGGGAGTAGTTCATCCAGTACCCAGCTAGCACCAATGTACGTAGCTACACAACTGAGGGCCTGTGGTTTCACATCTGGGAACCTGTGGCCCTTACCCACAACGGGTGGTCTGGAGGCCCTGCTAGCCTCCCACAGTCATCCCTATCCCTATCTAAGTTTATCCCCTACATAAAACAACAAAACAAAGTACCGGCCTGGTGTGTGAAAATTCGCATGATTGAGGGCAGCGGGCAGGTAGACCAAAACTACCAGCCACCCCCAAGGGGGCACATGGCTACAGTGTATACCCAGTTTTATTATTGGGAAATGTTGTATTGCATTGTGCACTTTGATGAATTATCCCTCCAATTGTACACAGCCTATGCCATTTTTTTAACTGGATCTGGTATAAGTCACTGCAGTATTGCTGTAGAAGGATTATCACTGTCACACAAGAAAGTAGAGGAAGATAAGGAAGGTCATTACATGGATTTTGAGCAGAAATAATGATTAATAATAATAATAATAATAAAAAAAGGGCAAAAGCACTTACTGTGTCATGTGTAAACTACTTCTTTGTCATATTTTTCACTTCAAGATGTGCCAGATATTCCAATTGGTGAAAAATCTGTGATTGTAGGCAGGCCAGTTAAGCTCCTGGACTCTTCTACTATGAAGCCATGCTGTTGTCATACAGTACTGTATGCGCAGTATGCAGTAATATATCAGCAGTACAAAAGTAGAAGGTAGCAGATCCCTATACTTAAAATGAAAGATAGTTTGATATATCAGTTCAGTGTTTAGCAAGTTACAAGGATATTGGTATAGTTGCATGATAAACAGTTATTACTACAACTCTAACAAAACCAGATGCCCCAGTAGCAATTGCATCTTCCTCCAATATACTCTACTGGGCATAATTTCAACTTTTTTTCTGGCACCAAAAAAGCCATATAAGTTTTTTTTTCACGGTTCTCAGAAGTGCTATATCAGTGATCTGAGGTGGCTTTCACTCCACATTTTAGGTACTTCTTTGCCTGAAATGCACACTTATCATGTCTAAAACAGTTGCTGGCCTGCTGAAAACTCCCCTTGGGGTAAAGACACTTGCCACCACAATGGCTGCTACTTGAGTTATTGAAATGACACACCAGCACCATGTCCACTGCAGATCAAAGTCTAAGATGACAGCTTCCTTGGTTGTAAAGGAAAGGATGACTTAGGCTACTTTCACACTGAGGCGCTTTACAGGCGCTATTTAGCTAAAAATAGCTTCTGTAAAGCGCCCCAAAAATCCCCCCCAAACCACCCCAATGTAAAAGCCTGAGTGCTTTCACACTGGGGAGGTGCGCTTGCGGGACGTTAGAAAAAGTCCTGCAAGCAGCATCTTTGGGGTGATGAGGGGAATGGTGTATATACCACTCCTCTACCGCCCCTGCCATTGAAAGGAATGGCAATTGCTTCTGAAGCGGCTGCACACCGCCTCGGTAGCGTGGAGCCCCGGCACTTTTAATCATGTTTTAACCCCTTGTGGGGGGCTAAAAGCACTGCATTCCCGTCTGCATAGTGGAGCCATATCACCGGTAAAACTCTGCTAAAACTAGCAAGGTTTTACCGCGATCGCGGCTGGGCTGCAGTATGAAAGTAGCCTAAGTTCTGCTTTTTGCCTTCATTGTTATCTTCCTTATGCCTGGTACACACAATGAGCTTATAATAAATAAAGTTATGAAACACTCGTACGAGAGAATGAAACTAAAATTTTGGAAGTGATGTAATGACAACTATTCTGATTAAATGAAAACCATACGACCTGGTATCGTACAAGAAAAATCGTTGTGCTTGTCCCAATGGATAATATCGGATGAATTGCCGTGATCGGCTCTCGAAAGCTGTGTACTAACAATCAGATAATCGTCCGATTGTGTGTACAGGCCATTAGAGTGCTATTCCTTCATTTTGTTACAATGATACACGTGTCATTTATAAGCCCAATGTTCCTGGTACATCCCCCCAACCTGTGCACATAGTAACATTGTTTTACTTCCTTATCGTGAGATTACCGGACATGTGTGTTAGCCTGCTAATAGACTAACAATCATGTGTCGAAAGCTCTCGGCTAGTGCCGTTAAGTAGGCTATAATAGGTAACCCTGTTCGTGTTGCTAAAAAGAACATGCTATGGTCCAGCATACCAAAAGTAAATTAGTCTTATCAACAGTAATGTAGTGAAGGTTTTAAAATCAAAGTAAGAGAGCATGCTCACAAAGTATTGAAATAAATAATATTCGAGTAACACACATGGTCCGTATTCCTTCTATTGTTACTTCCGTTTTTCGTCTTGAATCCGATGAAAGTATGACGTCGGGTCGG
>BLSH010233013.1:550718-563345 GCA_018402905.1 Glandirana rugosa | reverse complement strand
CTGTTCACCTGATTTGGATGTAAATACCCTCAAATTAAAGCTGAAAGTATGCAGTTAAAGCACATCTTGTTCGTTTCATTTCAAATCCATTGTGGTGGTGAATAGAGCCAAAAAGATTAGAATAGTGGCGATGTCCCAATATTTATGGACCTGACTGTATATAATTACAAATTACACATAGAACTGAGAGGACAAGCTTATAGTTTTCTTATTATAAACCTGTGGATAGAGAAAAAAAATATTTAGTTTATACTTACAGAATAAATGTTTTATCTGTAATCAAAATACATAAAGGCTTTCAGCCAGCTGTACTGCGTGGGTTTGGTTCTGCTATAGTGAGAGGTAAACAATGATAGTTGTGAGTCAGTGAATCTAGAGAATAGACTCCATAAAATGGGAGCTATAGTCTTTTTAACCACCAGCCAATCTGTAAGTGAGTAAAATCAGCACACATACACTTGTTAGGCACAGTTAACCCTTTGATTGCCCTCTTGATCACCTCTGTCACCCAGCCAGTGCCTTTAGTACAGTGACAGCATACATTATTATCATTGTTCACTGTATTAGTGTCACTAGCAACGTCAAATAGTGTCAGTTAAAGTTAGTTAGCGTCCCTCCCAGCCAATGTCAGCGCTAGTCCCTAATTGCCCGCCACACTATCCCAGTCACAATATAAGTCGCTGATCATCACCATTACTAGTATAGTGTCTGTCTGGGTCTGTATCTTGGTCACAATCAGAACGATACTAGTGTCCCCAATAGTACAGTGTCCCCAAATATGCAGTGTTAGCCCTGATCACTGCCAGCAATTGTGACATGTAGCAGAATACATTTTAGCCTAAATCCATGAAGAAATTATATTTTATTGGGTATATTTTGTAATAGAATATATGTTTTTTTTTCAAAATGTCCTGTCTTTTTTCATTTATATAATAAAAATACAAAACCCAGTGGTGACCAAATACCGCCAAAAGGAAGCTATTTGTGCAAAATAAATTATATAAATTTAGTTTGTGTACAGTGTTGCATGACTGAGTAATTGGCAGTTAAATAGCACAGTGCTGAATAGCAAAAAATGGTCTGGTCATGAATTAAAACTTTGCAAGGTCAAGTGGTCAATCAGTCTTCTTGGACCTGTGATGTGTTCCAGAAGGCTGCAAGGAAGGGGGGGGGGGTTGAACTTCCTCTTGGATCGTCTAAAAAAAGATCATCTTAAGAGGAATTTTGGAAGACAAAAAAGTTATTGTGCTTATACTTACCTTCTATTACATGTACCTTCAGGTGCCAGCATGCTCCGTCCAGTTCCCTAGGATCCCAGAAGGGCACACTGCATATTTCTGCAAGCAGCAATCAATGCTATCTCCAGAGATGTGGTATTTCTAAATTTTGGGAGCAACATTTGTTCATCTATACATGGGTTGGTGGGAGGAGCAACACATCTTTTGAGATGGTGAACATTTTAGACAGAAAATAAATTGGGGTTTATTTACTAAAACTGGAGACTGCAAAATCTGGTGCAGCTCTGCATGGAAACCAATCAGCTTCCATTTTTTTCTTTTGTCAAAGCTTATTTGAACAAACGGAATTTAGAAGCTGATTGGCTACCATACACAGCTGCACCAGATTTTGAACACTCCAGCTTTAGTAAATCAATCATATTTTCTTGCCAGGTATATCGTTGACTTGTTTTTGTGGTTGATAGTGGATTGGAAACATCCCAGTTTATAGTACATACAAGAACCGCAGCGCCCAGAATAAAGGATCCTCAATGCGTTTTATAGAAAGGAAATGAATGAAAAAATATATAAAAATATATATAAATATATAAATAAAGTGCAAATGTCACTGAAGAAATTATGTTGATGAGAGAATGTTTGTCATAACAAAGAAAATTTCTTCCTCTGAAAGGGGTAAGCTTGCCAATGAATATTCTTGCAATCAAATCCAAAACTAATAAACTTATATGCTTACCAGAAGCACATAGATTATGCGCAAATAAGTAGGTAGTGGCACCAGTGGTGATCTCGCATCATCCGCACGGTCCGATCAGAAGGTGTATGGAGAGATTGGTCGGTCCAGACACACCGGGGTTGTTGCCATCTATCCTTATGGTCCAGGAAACCGGGAAGAGAATCTTTGCCAGACTGGATGATCCAACTCTCTCAAGATAAATTCTCTCAGACGGTATATCACAGCCGTGTGTAATATAGGAAGGAAAAAAGGCGCAATAGTGTGATATTGTATAACATGAATATTTATTGCGCGAAAAAGGAATGATACTCACAATTTAAAAACAATAAGAGAGCTCTCAGATTCAAAGTGACAAGGAGGGTCTGGACACCCAGGGTGTCCAGACCCTCCTTGTCACTTTGAATCTGAGAGCTCTCTTATTGTTTTTAAATTGTGAGTATCATTCCTTTTTCGCGCAATAAATATTCATGTTATACAATATCACACTATTGCGCCTTTTTTCCTTCCTATATTACACACGGCTGTGATATACCGTCTGAGAGAATTGGATCATCCAGTCTGGCAAAGATTCTCTTCCCGGTTTCCTGGACCATAAGGATAGATGGCAACAACCCCGGTGTGTCTGGACCGACCAATCTCTCCATACACCTTCTGATCGGACCGTGCGGATGATGCGAGATCACCACTGGTGCCACTACCTACTTATTTGCGCATAATCTATATGCTTCTGGTAAGCATATAAGTTTATTAGTTTTGGATTTGATTGCAAGAATATTCATTGGCAAGCTTACCCCTTTCAGAGGAAGAAATTTTCTTTGTTATGACAAACATTCTCTCATCAACATAATTTCTTCAGTGACATTTGCACTTTATTTATATATTTATATATATTTTTATATATTTTTTCATTCATTTCCTTTCTATAAAACGCATTGAGGATCCTTTATTCTGGGCGCTGCGGTTCTTGTATGTACTGAGTTTGGACAATTGGATCAGTTGTTTTCTGCGAGCTGCCCACCTGTCATTTTTTTCTCTTTTATCAAGCCATATTTTAGTCTATCAAAGCATTACTATTACTTTTTATCAATACTTCATTTATATATCTATATATTTATCAACATTTCATTACTACTTTTTACCAATACCATATTTATATATTTATCAACACTGTATTTATTGGGCGCGGGCTTACATTTGCATTTTCCATCCCAGTTTATAGGACATTGAAATTATAACCCATATAATTTGAGTTTTGCAACTGAGGAGAATCTTAACCAAGTCTGTTTTTTTAGATCTGACCTTAAAAACTCCAATGATCTTTCTATTTTTTATGTTGAACCTCCATAACGGATAGTTATGGACTGAAAACTATGCTAGCAATGAAAGTTAGAGATTTATCCATGCTTCCACCATCTATGCGAATTAATCATTTTGAAGACAGAACGTGTAATTTGAATACAATGATGCTTTTTTTATTGTAGAAATTTACATGCACCACGTTTTTTTAATATGTTAATAATGGGTCAAACATTATTTTGTAATTGTACTTTTCCTACAGTACATATGTAGATTGATTTACTGGCTTTTCTTATTTTATTTTTTCTTGTGAATTTCTAACCTGAAATCTCAATTAAAAAAAAAAAAAAAATTATATATATATATATATATATATAAAGACCTCCAATGTATGGTGACAAATTAGACATATAGTCATATAGAAAAAACAGTTTATAAGAATCTTCAGCAAGGAATGGACAAATTTTGATCCGTCTGTGGCCCTTCAAAACAAAAGTTGATCTAATGATCGGTTTCTTTTGAAAGATAATGTTGGAAAATTCTCTTTCAATCAGCGCATGCAACCAATTGGCTGCACTACTGATCAGTGTATTTTGACAGCGGAAGTGTCCCTGCTAACAGAACACAATTGCACAGTGGGGAGGATTCCTTCATCAATCTCAATTGTGTGGATGGGAGAGTCTGTTTTTTTTTTTTTTTTTTTGATCAGCCCACTGGGTGATAAAAAAACAAAAAAGCAATCCATCTACGGGTAGCCTACCCTCAATGAGAAATGCTGTGAGCTCAATACAAAGGGATAGTTCATTAATTTATCCTGTAATTGTTCCAATATAGAGAAGCTATAGATATGGGATATGCAGTAGATTTCTTTAGAGGGGTTATGATAAGAAGAGTATAGAGACAGCATATCACTATGTGAAAAGTAAAAGAAGACTTTTTTGTTTGTAGAGAAGAAGAGGGTGGAAAGGATGGCGATTAGCTCCAATGGTTTTTTTTCCTCTCCCAAATTTAGCATGTAAGTTTATGAAAATTAAAAGATAGTAAATGGATATTTACTCATTTTATACAGGGATGAATCATATGCAGTGCACTTTAGCTAAAAATGCCCCAACTTTGGTACTACAGTTATGTCCAAGCATGTTTCAAAACAAACGAGTACTACATGGCTAATTACAAACGGACTTTATAGATGTGGAGATGTTCTAGTTGTAGGGAGTTGGGAGTTGGTAAACCATAACATCTTGTATGACAAATATACAGTGTAAAATAAAACAACTATTAAATAGGTATGGGCCGAACACCCCCGGTTTGGTTCACACCAGAACTTGCGAACAAACAAAAAATTTGTGCGGACACGGAACGCCATTAAAATAAAAGGGACTCGAACATGAAAAATCAAAAGTGCTCATTTTAAAGGCTTATATGCAAGTTATTGCCATGAAAAGTGTATCGGGACACGGGACCTGCCCTAGGGGACATGAATCAATGCAAAAAAAATTGTCATTTATTATCGTGGCTGTAATGTATTGCTGGTTCCCAGCAATATACATAGAATCACTGAAAAAGCATTGCATTGCCCACCCCCCAAAGTCCGTACCAGGCCCTTCAGGTCTGGTATGGATTTTAAGGGGAACCCCGTGCCAAAATTCAAACAATTTTTTACGTGGGGTCCCCCCCAAAGTACATACCAGGCCCTTCAGGTCTGGAATGGATTTTAAGGTGAACCCACACCAAATTTAAAAAACAATGGCGTGGGGTCCCCCCAAAATCCAAACCAGACCCTCATCTGAGCACGCAGCCCTGCCATAGCAGGAGGGGGTGGGGACGAGCGCCCCCCCAAACCATACCAGGCCACATGCCCTCAACATGGGGAGGATGCTTTGAGGTCGCCCCCAAAGCACCTTGTCCCCATGATGGGAAGGGCCTCATCCCCACAACCCTTTCTGGTGGTTGTGGGGGTCTGCGGACGGGGGGCTTATCGGAATCTGGAAGCCCCCAGATCCCAACCCCCCCATGTGAATAGGTATAGGGTACATTGTACCCCTACCCATTCACCAAAAAAGGAGTAAAGTGTTAAAAAAAACAAGAGGCGGTTTTTGACAAGCCCTTTATTGTGTAAAATAGCTCTTCTTTCTTCCTCCATCTTCTTCTGCTCTGGTCCTTCTTCTGGTCTTCTGCTTCTTCTTCCGGTCTTCTTACTTCCTCTCTTCATCTTCAATCTTCATCTTCATCTTCTTCTTCCTTCTTCTTTCACCGCCGCTATGCCGTCCACTCCAGAGGCGTCTCCCAGCATGGGCGGTCTTCAGTTTGACATTTCTTTTATTAGAAGGGGCGGAGCCACCCAGTGATGTAAATGACGTCAGAAGGGGGCGGTGTCACTCAGTTACATCACTGGGTGGCCCCGCACTTACCAATAAAATAAATGTCAGACTGCTGACCGCCCATTCTGGGAGATGCCGCCGGATGGCATGGCTGCACAAGCGGGCACGGGGGCGGTCAAACAAGAAGGAAGAAGATGAAGACTGTAGACGAAGAGAGGAAGCAAAAAGACCAAAATAAGAAGCAGAAGACCAGAAGAAGGACCAGGACAGAAGAAGATGGAGGAAGAAAGAAGAAAGAAGAAGAATTATTTTACACAATAAAGGACTTGTCAAAAACTGCCTCTTGGTTTTTTTTAACACTTTACTCTTTTTTTGGTGAATGGGTAAGGGTACACATAGGGGGGGTCAGGATCTGGGGGCCCCCTTATTAAAGGGGACTTCCAGATTCCGATAAGCCCCCCACCTGTGGACCCCTACAACCACTGGCAAGGGTTGTGGGGAAGAGGCCCTTCTCTCCATCAACATGGGGACAAGGAGCTTTGGGGGAAACCTCAAAGCATCCTCCCCATGTTGAGGGCATGTGGCCTGGTATGGTTCGGAGGGGGAGCACTCGCTTGTCCCCACTCCCTCCTGCCATGCCAGGGCTGCATGCTTGAATAAAGGTCTGGTTTGGATTTTGGCGGGGACCCCATGCCATTTTTGTTAATTTGGTGCGGGGTTCCCCTTAAAATCCATACCAGACCTGAAGGGCCTGGTTTAGATTTTGGGGGGACCCCATGTCATTTTTTTTACATTTTGGCGCTGGGTTCCCCTTAAAATCTATACCAGACCTGAAAGGCCTGGTATCGACTTTGGGGGGACCCCTACGCAATTTTTTTTATTTTTGGTGGGGTTCCCCTTAAAATACATACCAGACCAGAAGGGTCTGTTACGGAGTTTGGGGGGGAACCCTACGCAATTTTTTTTTAAATTGTGGTGCGGGCCCCGCTGTTGCAAATTATTTGAAAAATTATGATGACATACCCCAGTCAGACAGGTACTGAGAAATTGGGCCTTGGGTGTTGGCAGTGCCAGAACACTGTAACCCTTTGCAGTTACTCTTGTTAGGTAAAGGAACGGGCCCTGCTGTTATAAATTAGTTTAAAAATTGTGATGACATGCCCCAGTCAAGCAGGTGCTGAAAAATTGGGCCTTGGGTGTTGGTGTTGCCCTAAATATAAAATATCGTTCTGGATTACGGACAGGAGGAATAGGAGCAGTGGCAGTCTTAAAGGGATCCCAGATCCCTAGCAAATGTAATCAGTTGCATCAGCATCAGGGGCTTGATAGCTGATGATCCAGGACTGATTCATTTTTATAAAAGTAAGCCTATCAACCGAGTCTGTGGACAGGCACACTCTTTGATCGGTAACGAACCCTACAGCAGCACTGAATGTCCGTTCAGAAAGCACCCTGGATGCAGGACAGGCCAGTAACTCAATTGCATATTCAGCAAGTTCCGGCCAGTGGTTCATCCTCAAGACCCAGTAACTCAGTGGATGCTCAGTTGGAAAGGTCTCCAAGTCTGCTTTTGCCCCTATATATTCCTGCACCATATAATGCAGACACTGACGATGGTTGCTTGAACCTATCAGGCCTGGGCCCTCAGGACTGAATTTTTTTTTTAAAGGCATCTGTCAGCTGGCCACCTTCTCCACCGATCTGCCTCTGAATGACCAAAGCTTCATAAACATGTTGTCCAGCACCAGGACACGGTAGCCTCCCAGGGTCTGGAAAGGCATTCCACAAACTTTTCTTTCCTCTGCTCTCTCTGTGCAGGCAGGATGAGCTCTGCAACTTTACCCTTGTAACGTGGATCAAGAAGGGTTGCCAGTCAGTAATGATCCCTCTCCTTGATACCACGGATCCTAGGGTCTTTTTTGCAGGCTTTTCAGAATCAGAGAGCCCATGCAGTGTAAGTTTGAGGAGGCATGAGTGTCCTCTGGGTCACTGAGGATGTCATTATCAGGAACATCCCTGACCGTGCCTGCTGGACCATGAGCCAGTGATGATATGAACCCTGCTGCTGACCGCCCTGTCCAACAAGGCCAAAACATTGCCTTCCACATGAAGGTAGAGAGCTAGAATGACCTTACATTAAAAAAAAAAAATATTTTGGGAACCTGCCACTGTAGGACAGCACATTCCACGAATTCACGAAAGGGGGCAGAGTCTACCAGCTAAAAAGGCAGCAGTTGGAGTGCTAGCAATTTGGCCAAGCTAACATTAAGACGCTGAGCATATGGATGGCTGGGACAGTATTTTTTTTACGTTTCAGCAACTGGGGTAGGGATATTTGCCTGCTGAATTCACCTGGTGGTGTACTGCTAGCAGATTGGCTGCAAGTACTTGTGGCACGCATTGCTAGACCTTCATTCCTGTCGGTGCAGGTTTTGGAGAGGACTGGAGGGATAGAAGGGGTTGAGATACCAGATGAGGAGCAAGGCGAAGTCTGCCTTGTTTTCTGGTGTGGGTTTTTCAGGTGCTGTTGCCAATGGACTGCATGGCTGGTTGTCATATGTCTTGTCAAGACAGTAGTGCCCAAGCGGATGGAGTTCTGGCCGCGCATGACCTGCTTCAGACATAGATTGCAAGTGGCAACGGTGGGATCTACTGTACAAGTGTTGAAAAATGCCCACACCAAAGAACTTTTGAAAGTCCGCGGGGAGGCAGCAGCACCCTGCACCTGTGGAGCTCTGTGGTCTGATGCAAATGGGTGGCTGCCCTTAAGCTGGCCCCTGGAGGAACTTCCTGCCTCGTTAGAGTTGTGCCGCCTCCTCCTCCTCCTCCTCACTTTCCTCCTCTCTTCTCTCAGGCACCCTAGTACAGTCTGTATCCTTATCATTTCCTCCCTCCTCGTCACTGGAGCAAACTTGGCAATATGCTGCAGCTGGGGGAACATGACTGCTAGTTTCTTGTGCTTCTGCGGCACCCCCTGTCTCTAGGCTCACGCTACTCCCTTCCTCAACCTGGAAACCAACATCAGAGCCTTCAAATTGCTGCGCATCCTCCATCAGCATGTAACTGACACTATGGACGAATAATTCTGGTGACTCCTCCGTGCATGATGGTGGGGCTACAGAAGGAGTAACTGTGGACAAGGATCCAGTGGAATAGGCCTCTTTGCCAGCTGCGTTGGAAGGCAAACTTGTATGAGCCTGGGTGACAGAGGATGAGGAGGATGAGGACAGCTTAGTTGTCCACTCCACCAACTCTTCTGCATGTTGTGGCTGAATTGCATGGCCAACAGCAGAAAAAAAGAACAAGCGTAACCCGCCTGCAGAGGATGCACCATGTCCGCCACCACCACTTTTCACTGAAGACACAGAGGCTGCTTGTCCTCTTTTGGTGGCCTGGGAGTGTCTGCCTCTCCTTTGTGGCCTTCCTGACATGATGGGGATTTTTTTTAACCCCACACTTCACTGTATTATATATCGTACACCCCCAAATGCATTGATATATAGTTTACACTCAATACTCAGTGTGTTTATATATATTAGACTGTATATATTTTACACATATATATTATACACCACATCAAGTGAACTATATACCGTACGTACACCCCCGAATGCACTGATATATAGTGTACACTCAATACACTGTGTGTGTGTGTATATATATATATATATATATATATATATATATATTAGACTGTATATATTTTAAAACACCACGTCAAGTAGTGTACTATATACCATACACCCCTGAATGCACTGATATATAGTGTACACTCAATACACTGTGTGTATATATATATACTAGACTGTATATATTTTAATACACCACATGTACTATATACCGCATGTACACCCACAAATGCACTGATATTATAGTGTACACTCAATACACTGTGTGTATATATACAGTGCCTTGCGAAAGTATTCGGCCCCCTTTGAACTTTGCAACCTTTTGCCACATTTCAGGCTTCAAACATAAAGATATATAACTGTAATTTTTTGTGAAGAATCAACAACAAGTGGGACACAATCATGAAGTGGAACGAAATTTATTGGATATTTCAAACTTTTTTAACAAATAAAAAACTGAAAAACTGGGCGTGCAAAATTATTCAGCCCCTTTACTTTCAGTGCAGCAAACTCTCTCCAGAAGTTCAGTGAGGATCTCTGAATGATCCAATGTTAACCTCAATGACTAATGATGATAAATAGAATCCACCTGTGTGTAATCAAGTCTCCGTATAAATGCACCTGCACTGTGATAGTCTCAGAGGTCCGTTTAAAGCGCAGAGAGCATCATGAAGAACAAGGAACACACCAGGCAGGTCCGAGATACTGTTGAGGAGAAGTTTAAAGCCGGATTTGGATACAAAAAGATTTCCCAAGCTTTAAACATCCCAAGGAGCACTGTGCAAGCGATAATATTGAAATGGAAGGAGTATCAGACCACTGCAAATCTACCAAGACCTGGCCGTCCCTCTAAACTTTCAGCTCATACAAGGAGAAGACTGATCAGAGATGCAGCCAAGAGGCCCATGATCACTCTGGATGAACTGCAGAGATCTACAGCTGAGGTGGGAGACTCAGTCCATAGGACAACAATCAGTCGTATACTGCACAAATCTGGCCTTTATGGAAGAGTGGCAAGAAGAAAGCCATTTCTTAAAGATATCCATAAAAAGTGTCCATTAAAGTTTGCCACAAGCCACCTGGGAGACACACCAAACATGTGGAAGAAGGTGCTCTGGTCAGATGAAACCAAAATCAAACTTTTTGGCAACAATGCAAAACGTTATGTTTGGCGTAAAAGCAACACAACTCATCACCCTGAACACACCATCCCTACTGTCAAACATGGTGGTGGCAGCATCATGGTTTGGGCCTGCTTTTCTCCAGCAGGGACAGGGAAGATGGTTAAAATTGATGGGAAGATGGATGGAGCCAAATACAGGACCATTCTGGAAGGAAACCTGATGGAGTCTGCAAAAGACCTGAGACTGGGACGGAGATTTGTCTTCCAACATGACAATGATCCAAAACATAAAGCAAAATCTACAATGGAATGTTCACAAATAAACATATCCAGGTGTTAGAATGGCCAAGTCAAAGTCCAGACCTGAATCCAATCGAGAATCTGTGGAAAGAACTGAAAACTGCTGTTCACAAACGCTCTCCATCCAACCTCACTGAGCTCGAGCTGTTTTGCAAGGAGGAATGGGCAAAAATTTCAGTCTCTCGATGTGCAAAACTGATAGAGACTTCCCCAAGCGACTTACAGCTGTAATCGCAGCAAAAGGTGGCGCTACAAAGTATTAACCTAAGGGGGCTGAATAATTTTGCATGCTCAATTTTTCAGTTTTTTATTTGTTAAAAAAGTTTGAAATATCCAATACATTTTGTTCCACTTCATGATTGTGTCCCACTTGTTGATTCTTCACAAAAAATTACAGTTTTATATCTTTATGTTTGAAGCCTGAAATGTGGCAAAAGGTTGCAAAGTTCAAGGGGGCCGAATACTTTCGCAAGGCACTGTATATATACTAGACTGTATATATTTTAAGACACCACGTCAAGTAGTGTACTATATACCGTACACCCCCGAATGCACTGATATATAGTCACTCAATACACTGTGTGTATATATATACTAGACTGTATATATTTTAATACACCACGTCAAGTGTACTAAATACCGTATATACACCCCCGAATGCACTGATATACAGTGTACACTCAATACACTGTGTGTGTATATATATATATATATATATATACTAGACTGTATATATTTTAATACACCACGTCAAGTGTTCTTTAACCACTTCACTCCCGGAAGGATTTCCCACATTAGGACCAGAGCACTTTTTGCGATTCGGCACTGCGTCGCTTTAACTGACAATTGCGCGGTTGTGCGGGATTGTACCCAAACGAAATTGGCGTCCTTTTTTCCCCACAAATAGAACTTTCTTTTGGTGATATTTGATCACCTCTGCGTCATTTCTGATCACTGCTATACACAAAAAAAGAGCGACAATTTTGCAAAAAAAAATGTTTTTCTTACTTTTTGCTAAAATACAAATCCAAAAAAATATATTTTTAAATAAAAAAGCATTTTTTTCATCGGTTTTGGCCGATTTATATTCTTCCTTTTTTTTTGGTAAAAAAAAATTGCAATCGGCGTTTATTGATTGGTTTGCGCAAAAGTTGCTGCGTTTACGGATGATGATAATAAATTTCTAGGGTTTTTATCTTTTTTATTTTTTACTAGTAATGGTGGAGATCTGCGATTTTTAGCGGTACTGCGATATTGATGCGGACATTTCGGATCATTTTGACACTTTTTTGGGACATTTATACAGCGATCAGAAATTTAAATGTCCACTGATTACTGTATAAATGTCATTGGCAGTGAAGGGGTTAACCTGCAGGGGGTAGTGAAGGGGTTAACTGTGTTCCATAGGCGTGTTCTAACAGTGGGGGGGTTGGGCTGTTATGGGCATAAGAGATCTAACTGATCCCAGTGACAGGGATCAGTAGATCTCCTATGCCTGCACTGACAGAGCAGGGAACCGCCGTGTTTACATCAGCAGTTCCCCGTTCTTTTGCTCTGGCTGCTCATCGCGGCTCGCCGGGGACATCGGGTCCACCCGAGCCACAGGCACACTCCTCCGCGCCCCCTGGCGGCCACTCCGCAAATCGCTGTTTATTTACGTCGATTCTCTGGACCCGTCCACACTGCCGCAGTAAACACACTGTGTGTGTGTATATATATATATATATATATACATATATATATATATATATATATATATACACACTAGACTGTATATATTTTAATACACCACGTCAAGTGTACTATATACCGTACATACACCCCCGAATGCACTGATATATAGTGAACACTTAATACGCTGTGTGTGTATATATATATATATATATATATATATATATATATATATATATATATATATTAGATTGTATATATTTTAAATATATATATATATATATATATATATATATATATATATATATATATATAT
>BLSH010233013.1:510288-529917 GCA_018402905.1 Glandirana rugosa | reverse complement strand
GGACCTTCACTTCGTCTAACACCCGAATCCGAGGAAGGTATAATAAAAATTGGGGTTGTGACCCCCTTTGAGTACAAGATCCTTGGGTCAGACCTTCAGTACCTTCTCTCTCACTCCGGAGTCCACTTCTTATTCGTAACTTATACATGTTCTCAAGTCGAAGGATCATAAGTTCACATTATATAGTATAGTTACAGTGACCCTCACTCCACTACCCAATGACTCTACCACCTCAGACCATGGTCGAGTCTTTACGACGTGTTATGTCTCTCTTCTCAATACTTATCACAACTCGCTTGGGCCTGACATTGCAAGCCCAGGCATGGCTTGAAAGCCCACAGGCACCGTGCCTGGGCCTGTAAAGGGACCGAACCCGAACGATTTTTGAAATGTCCGGGTCCGTGCCACGGACACCCGAAAGTTCGGTACGGACCCGAACGTTACAGTCCGGGTTCGCTCAACACTATTCATAACTCTTCTCTCTGTATTGTGCAGCATTTCTGAGCTGGTACCAGACTCCACCATCTCAGTAACCCATCACCTCACTCCCAGTGACATTGATATGATATATTACACTTGAATACTAGGAAGCTGAACTCTTGTACATATTCAATGCTTATTCTTCACCTGAGGCCTCACTCTCTCTTCCATGACTTCCAGACTGGGTTCCTAGAACATGAGTTTCCCCCAGTGTTGGGGTTAAAAATAATATGGAAGGAGCCTAAGCCCACAATCTGCTTCACTTCCAGGGCCTTCTGCCTCCTATGCCAAGTCTCACTGCTTACAGACCAACTGACTGCTTATGCACTTAACACTAGTACTGTAGTCACTGGCAACAGCAATATAGTCTCTCCATATAGCTTCATTGCACATTGGAGGTGTGTACTACATCTTCACTATCTTATCTTGTTCCCTAATAAGCCCTGTTTTCATGATACGTCATACATGCATGCACCCCTTTACGAACATCCTCAAGTAACTTCAGACCAGGCCAGGTTAAATAACGAGAAACTTTCTTTTACTAAAGTTGTTTGAGCATAACAATTGAATAGTTCAATAATTAAATATTCAATATTCCTGTACATGCTCTTCTAAGTGCGCCTTAGTTAATCCACTGGTCTCCCTGATTGGCCATTGAGGTAGTCATAAAAAGGGATGGTGCAAGGATTTTTGACACCCTAGGTGAAACCTCATGTTGCCGCCCCCCTTGGCTCTACCCCTGGCGCCACCTCCTTTTCCCTGTCCAGCCTGATCAGCGCCAATCAAATGCAGCCTGATCAGCCCCAATCAAATGTAGCCTCACCAGTGCCCATCGAATACAGCTTCACCAACGCCAATCAATACAGCCTCACCAGTGCCCATCGAATACAGCTTCACCAACGCCAATCAATACAGCCTCACCTGTGTCCATCAAATACAGCTTCACCAGCGTCAATCAATACAGCCAAACCTGTGCCCATCAAATACAGCTTCACCTGTGCCCATCAAATACAGTTTCACCTGTGCCCATCAGCCTCACGGGGGGTGGGGGCGGAGGAGGGGTAGTATTTGGCAGATCAGTCACTATTTCTATATACATTTGCAAATGGCATGTGATAATAGAATCTCATTATCTCAGTCAGACAGTGTCAGTTTTTACATGAATCAATGCAGAGCAGCCAGTGACAGATCAACAGTGGCCAGGCGCCCCTAGGCGGCAGTGCGCCCTAGGCGGCCGCCTACTCTGCCTAGTGGTAGAGCCAGCCCTGGTCATAAATAGGTGAGAAAGTCCTTAGAGTCCTTTGGTAAAACAAAAGTCCATACCCCTTCAAATCTAGACTGGGCTCCCACATGGGGTGGTCAAATGCAAAGTAGAGGATCACACCCTTAGGAACATGTCCTTGGCTTTGAGAGACCTAAAAGCGAAACTGTCTTGCTAATTACGGTGTACCCAGCAAAGGGTGGTACTTCCCCAAAATGCCCGAGAAAAACTTGGCCAACAAAGTTAACCCTTACCTCCCAGGGAGTACTACCTCAGCAGATCAAGGACAAAATGTAACCATAGACATTAACTTATAAACAGTAGAACATTTTAATAAAATATAAACATTTGATATCTAACTGCTTGCAACTAAATGGCTCTTAAGTATAATGTCTAGCCATCTAGTGGCAAAAGGTTTTTTTTTATTTTAAATCACTAAAAAACATTTTTTTCAGCACAGTGAATAGCCTAAAAACATTAATTTTTACCCTATTTGCACTTAACATATGTACATGCACTGCACAAATTGCAATGCATTTTTAAAAAATAAATATACCCCTTAAAATAAAATCTGTGCTGAGAGAAAATGTAATCTGTCATTGGTGATCTGATTTCTGATACACAATGATTTTGTAAATTAAATGTCATTTAGCCAGGATGTACATCTACTTTAACTGCTTCCGGATCGCCCACCGAACATATACTGTGGCAGGGCAGCCTGGCTGCGCAAAACAACATACCTGTACGTTGTTTCCTTCCCCGGGTCTTCGGCGCTGCCGGGACCCACAGATCGTTCACTGGAGAGACAGAACGGCAGTCTGCCTATGTAAACAAGGCAGATCATCATTCTGTCAGACAGGAAGAGAGAGATCTGTGATTCCTGCTAATCAGGAACACAGATCTCTCTCTTCCTCGAGTCAGTCCATCCCCCACACAGTTAGAAAATATTCCCTAGGAGCACACTTAACCCTTTGATTGCCCCTGATGTTAACCCCTTCCCTGCCAGTGTCATTTATAGAGTGACAGTGCATTATTTAGTACTGATCTCTGTATTGGTGTCACTGGTCAATAAAAAGTGTCACATAGGGGATCATTTACTATAGCGCGATTCTGCCTTTGCACAAATTTTAACGTGCAGAATCGCAAATTTACGCAAATTAGCGCGAAAATTGAATTCACTAAAGCCCTGAGGGAAAAAGTACTCCCAGAATCAAATTCACTATAGCGCCCAAACAACAGTGACTGACTAAAAAACTAGTCGTAGTAGAAGCAAGGGAATTGCACATGGAAATAATGTTTAGGGCATGATATTATCACCTAAATCATTCTTAAAAATGTAGTATCTTGTTTAATGATGATCTGCTTTTAAATTGTTTAAAAAAGTGATGTATAACCTGAAATATCATTGAAAGTCTGAAAAGAGCCAAATTCCCCCTTTTTTCCTGACTATTCAACAGCACAACTGAGCTCAGACAAGAAAATTCCCTCATTTTAACTCCCATGCCTTTTTAGAGGGCGCTATAGTAAATTCGTAAATTCGCGCTTGTCTATAATGCCTTCTTGAGAAGGCAAATTCGCGCTATACAGCCCAATGCAAATTTCAGCCATTGATTCTAATGGTACAATTGTAACTTCCCTAAAGAAATCCTTTTCATGTTGAGATGAAATGTATCTTTCTCTCAAACAAATTGTCCCTGCAACAATGTTTTGTTAAAATATTTTTTCTCTGTCTCTCACTTGTTGCTTTCCATCTCATTACAATCTTTTGCCAAACTCACACAGGTATCTTCACAAACTACAAACAATACCATTGCTGTTGCAATAACATCACTGTTCTACACTCCAAGCACCACCAAATAGCACAGAATAAACTCCAGACTAATGTAATTCCACCACCTATATGTCCAAAGAAATGCAGTATATGTGTATTTATGTGTATTTATGTGTAGGAGGGTTGCACACTTGGCAGACTGGTGGCTAACAGCTTAACGCTTCTACCTAGGAACATAGAGGTTCTGGGTTTGCAGTCCGAGCATATCACTTCATGTAGAGAGGTTTTCTATTCTCTTAACTCATGTCCTTTCCAAAATTATGTCTAAATGTAGTATTTATGTGTAGGAGGGTTGCACCACTATTGCAAATTGTGCCATATGTTTTCTATGGGCAAGGACTATAATCAGCCTTAACATTTCCCATCCAGCAATTATTGCAGCTTCTTACCAAGGCAAATGCCCCAAAATGAGAGATGTTCTAGAGCAGAATGCTCACAGTACTGAGCCATAACAAACCTTCAAAACAGATGGCATATGCCAGAAACAGGTTGTTCAATGGTTATCCAGCCTTCCACAGTACATCTGCATTGGTTCATTTATTGCAACCCTGAGACTTAGGACTGTTTGACATCACAGCAATGGATGCTCCATGAATGTGGCTAAGGGCTTAGCACTTCTGCTGAGCAAACCTGGGGTTCATAGGTTCAAATCCCAAAAATGCCACATCCTGTAGAAAGGCTGTCAGCTCTTCCTGTATTGTAAAACATAACTCATGTCTTTCCCAAAGTTTTATATAAATGTAGCATTTATATGGACGAGGATTCCACCACCATTGCAAATCTTGCACAATCTGTGATCTTGCCAAAAGTATTGGGACACCTGCCTTTATACACACATGAACTTTAATAGCATTCCAGTATTAGTCTGTAGGGTTCAAATTTTATTTAGCCAACCCTTTGCAGCTATAGCAGTGCAGGGACCTTTTTTTCCCACACCAGAATTGGATCGCATGGGTGTTCTCACTCATGCTATCTGATTCCTATCGGAATCTACAGTTAGCACTGCGATCTATGAACCAATCTGGGGGTGTCGTTAATATTGTACTGACACCTGCAGCAGTTCACAGAAGGCAGTGTGAACTGCCTGTGGGAGAGGTGTGATGCAGATGCTGAAATCGTGCTGGTTCCTGCATCGCACCTATGTGAACCTGGGCTAAGGCTGCTTTCACACTTGTGCGACCTGAAAGTTGCATGACTTTACCGCAATTTACCGCGGTTTGCTTCAATTTTTTTGCTGTGATTTTGATGTGACCTGAAGCAATAGCTGTGTAATTCTGAGGTCTGTCGACCTCAAGTTGCTTCAAAGTCGGTCCAAAGTAGTTCAGGGACTACTTTGAAGTTGCACAGATATGAATGGTGCTCATTGGAAATAATCTTCAGGCCCCTTTCACACATGTGGGACTTTTCCTGTGACTTGGGACTGCAAAGTCACATGACAAGTTGTTCCCCGTGATTTTCAATGAGTACCATTCATATCTGTGTGACTTCAAGTCGCAGTGACTTCAAAGTAGTCCCTGAACTACTTTGGTCCGACTTTTATACGACTTGAGGTCCATAGACCTCAGGATTACACAGCTATTGCTTCAAGTCACATCAAAGTCACTGCAAAACATCTCAGCAAAAAATTGCAGCAAATCGTGGTAAAAACGCACAAATTTCAAGTCGCACAAGTGTGAAAGAACAACCCCTGAAAAACAACCCCACACCATAATCCCCCCTCCTGATTTTGGCCAGTGCGCAAAGCAAGGTCCATAAAGACATGGATGAGTGAGTTTGGGGTGGAGGAACTTGACTGGCCTGTACAGAGTCCTGACCTCAACCCTATGGAACACCTTTGGGATGAATTAGAGTGGAGACTGCAAGCCAAGCCTTCTCGTCCAACATCAGTGTCTAACCTCACAAAAGTGCTTTGGCAAGAATGGTCAAACATTCCCATAGGCACACTCCTAAACCTTGTGGACAGCCTTCCCAGAATAGTTGAAGCTGTTATAGCTGCAAAGGGTGGGCCAACTCAATATTGAACCCTACGGACTAGGACTGGGATTCCATTAACGTTCGTGTGTGTGTAAAGGCAGGTGTTTTGACAATATCGTGTGGGCTAACACATTTGCAAATCGTAAGTGTTCTTGTTTATCAGGTGCAATCACTATAGAGTTAGGTAGACATGAAGGGACAGATTGAATGACACTGGTGGGCGTGTACTTTCATTGGGCGTGGCGGTGTGCTAACAATACAAGCTATGTTATATAAATGGCTGCAGTAGAGGGGTTGGTTTGCCCTGCGAAGAGGCCGTATTATTGACTGTAGTTTTTGGGTGAGTAGGGCTGATATTGTGCATAATAGCAAACGCCCCACTTGGGCTGTTAGTTGAAATTCTTGTGCATTTTGTTCATCAAAAGTGTGACTTTGCTGTCAATATTGTGTATTGTTGCTGTCTGACCATGCATTCATGATTTGGGAGCTTCTGCTGACCTTCTACTCTTTGATCTCATTGCTTAATCATGTACACAGAAATGCATCTTCCAGCAGAACCGTCACCAATGTATGTGTGTGGAATGTGGGGTGGTGGGTGTTAATGTTTGGAATATGCGTCTTTTTAATATTCTGTATTTTTTTTTAAGAATGACTGACTGTTTTTTTATAATTTTGTATAATCTTGCAGCTAAACATTTGTTGGTGTTTGGTGTCTGTTGAGAGTAGTTGTACTATAAAATGTGTAGCCTGCTATACACTGTGAAATTAAAGCCATGTCCACTATAAGGCTTGGAAAAATTTTAGATTGTAAGCTATGAGCAAGGCCATTAGATCCCAATTGCTAAATGTTTGTCTAAATCTACCACCTAATATACTAATGCCACTAAATGAATGTACTTAATTGTGTAGCTGCTGTGCAAATAAATGTAAATTCTTGAGCTTTTTTTTTTTTTAATTTGTTTTGGGGGAGATGGGTTTGGAGAAGTGAACTGTCTTGCTAAAAAAAAACCTAATCTCTTCAGCACACCTGCAAGTAAATGATAAAGGTTGTTTAAGTGGAGTATTTTCTTTTAACAGGTCTGGAGAATTGCAGGTAAGTGCCGGTTCACACTGCTGCACTGTGCAAGATTGCGTCTGATTCACACCGCAGTACAAGTCACATGCACTGTCCATGCGATGAGATTTCAGCCACACAGATAGTATGGCTGAATTTGCATTGCATTCGGACCAAATTCGCACAGGACCCTTTTTTTTTTTTGGTCCACACCAGAATTGGATTGCATGGATGTTCATGCCCATGCGATCCGATTAATGTCCGAACCGTTTCATTGTGTCATTAACAATGTATTGACTCTCCCAGCAGGTCACACATGGCAGTGTGAAATGCGATGTGGGAACAAGCAGTGGATTTGCAGGGTTCCCGCATTGCACAAGTGTGAACCAGCACTCCTAATGAATTTAGCTGGTGGATAGGCAGTGTTGTACATCTCAAACTGAGCCCTTGTCTTTGTCATTCACCTGCCTATTACTAAAAAAAAAAATTGTGATTAGAGTTGAGCGGACACCTGGATGTTCGGGTTCGGCGGAACTTCGCGAAAAAGTTCGGGTTTGGTACCGAACTTGACCCCGAACCCCATTGAAGTCAATGGGGACCCAAACTTTTCGGCACAAAAATGGCTGTAAAAAAGTCCTGGAAAGTGCTAGAGGGCTGCAAAAGGAAGTAACAACAATCTGTCCCTTACAGGAGCAGCAGGAACCTCTCCCTATATCACTAGGAGATGATTTTAGAACAATAATCTGTCCCTCACAGGAGCAGCAGGAACCTCTCCCTATAGAACTAGGAGATGATTTTAGAACAATAATCTGTCCCTAAAAGCAGTAAACTCTACCTAGTCCAGTATCGGATCATTCTGTAATGCAGGATGAGATGTTATTAGATCTGCAATCTGTCCCTCAAAGCAGTAGTAGTAGTAATCTCTACCTAGTCCAGAATCAGATTGTTCTGTAATGCAGGATGAGATGTTATTATATCTGCAATCTGTCCCTCACAGCGCCAGCAGCATCCTCTCCCTACACTAGCCTGAAAGCATGTGACATGCAGCACTATGTGACTCCAGCTTATACAGAGGCTGGGTCACATGATGCACTGGCTAATCACAGCCATGCCATTAGTAGGTATAGCTGTGATGGCTTCTAAGGGCAAACCAGTGAAACACTTGTTGATTGGCTGCCCTGCAGCTATTAAACAGGCGGCATAAAATACCCGAACCCGGACTTTTTTTCAAATGTCCGGGTTTGGGTCCGGGTCACGGACACCACAAAGTTTGTTACGGACCTGAACTTTACAGTTTGGATTCGCTCAACTCTACTTGTGATCAAATATTCGCAAGCAAGTGTGGCTTTGTCCTCTGACCCGGGAATGTCATTAATTTCACCCGGAAGGGCCTTTGCTGGTCAGGATCTCTATATAGGTGGATATAGCGAGGTTCCATTTCAGTAAAGAGGAGGTGCTACTGATTTTACGGGTAAGTGTAGGAAATATACTTGTGCTTACACTGTGAGGGGGAGGATGCGGTAACTATATTTGGTGGGGATGGGGTTAATTTATTCATGTGGGATCACCACACATTCACTTCCTGCCAGGGCAGCCATCAGAAATTTTGGGGCCTCTTAAAAAGCTTTAAATCTGCCCCCCCTTCTGTCCACCAACATTCCCCAGGGCCTTGCCACTGGGCCATTCCACCACATCCGCCCAATGGCCAGGAGTGTACACATGTCGCAGCCCCAGTAGGAATTATACACCCTGTCACACTTACCGGGTGTAGCCTGCCAAGTATGACTCATTCAAGTGAAATGTGCAATGCATGCTAGTGTGGGATCCAAGGGGTTAAAAAAACAGTGCACAGGCAGCACAGCCTCACCCAATGCTTGCAATAAGACCTCATGCTGAACCATAGGTGCTAGAGGTCCCAGTTGTGGTCCAGGGGGCCCTCTCCATGTGACCCAAGTTTGGTATTTTTATCATCTATGGTTCAGGAGAATGGTGTCCCTGAACTGGGTGCCCCCCCCATAGAAGTCCGAAGTTCACCTGACAATTGCCAGTCAATGACTGGTCACTTTGAGGACCTGGTACGACCGAACCATAGATGCCGGAGGTCCCAATCCAGGCCCAGTTGTGGCCCAGGGGGGCACTCTCTATGTGACTACAGTTTGGTATTTTTATTGGCTATGGTTTGGGAGAACGGTGTCCTCAAACCGAGAGGTTCCCCTCCCATAGATTCCAATGTTAAAGACTGCTAAAGTCTTGGTGTAAGGGCCCTTGAGACACTGGGGCCCCTTACAACAGTACTGTCTGTACCCCCCTGATGGCAGCCCTGCTTAATGCCCATGCGCACACATCACTTCCTGGTTACAGGCACATTACACTTCCTGCATATATTCTGCTGATGTAAATCAGTAAGGAGTGTGTGTGTGTATATATATATATATATATAAATGAGAGAGCTATATATATATATATCCGAGAGAGTTGCTTATATACACTCCTTTTACACTTGGCCGACTTTTCCTGAAACTATTCATATCTGTGCTATTTCAAGTGGCACCAACTTCAAAGTAGTCCCTGTACTACTTTGGTGTGACTTGAGGTTCCTAGCTCTCAATATTACTCAGGCATTCCCTGAAGTTGGGACAATGTCCTAGGCAAACTGCATTACTTTCAGGATAACATCTTTGACTTAGGCCCCATTCGCACTTCTGTGACTTGAAAGTCATGCAACTTTGATGTGGCTTGAAGCAATGCCTGTGTAATTTTGAGGTCTAGGGACCGCAAGCCATATCAAACTCGGACCAAAGTAGTTCAGGGACTAGTTTGAAGTTGATACCACTTGAAGTCAGACTTCAATGAATCCTACTGATAAGAAATTGCGGGGTCCAACTTTACAGGCGACTTTGCAGTCCCAAGTCACAGGACAAGTTGCACAAGTGTGAAAGGGGCCTTAAATATCCACCCAAAAGTGGAAGCTCTGCTTATCTCTCTCCCCCCCCTTCTGATGCCACGTTTGGCTCCTGACATTTACCTGTCCCCACTTCCGACAGACCTCACTGCAGCGAGGTATGGCAGAAATTTGTCACCCCTCCTCCTTCCCTGTTGCCAGGCCATTCAGAAAGTGCAGTGCCCTTTGTGCATGCGCAGTAGGGAATCGGCAATGGAGACTACAGCACCTGAGAGCCAATGGAAACATGGGCTGGGGTGCCAACATCACTAACTTCCAGGACAGTGTCCTAATAATTAAAGTCAGCAGTTGCAGGATGTGTAGCTTCTGACTTGTACATTTTCTGTGTCTGGGGGCTGAGGCACCACTTTAATATCAGCTTGGTTATCTAGATTGGTGAGCTGGGATTGAGCCCCAGCTATCACATGGTGCTTGGGCTTATCTCAACAACCTGTACCATGTGAATAGCTTCAGCTAATCACAGATCAGTAGTAATCCCAGCTGACATGAATGTCAAACAATTCTCACTGTTCAAAGTTTGGCTGGTACCATGATTTGTATGGTATCAGCAAGCCTACATGATACATTTAAACAAGGCTATCTAACTCACAGAGTAGTTCAATGGTATGGATGGTATGACCTTCTGAAAGCTTGCATTGCACTCAGCATCAGATGCTGAAAATATGCGAACGCATATTCGCCAATTAGCCAATGCACATCAGTTTGATTGCTTCCATACTATGAATTCTTTAAATGCATGCAATGGTATGTAAATATTCAATAATATTATGATGTGGAATTGGAATAATCACACACTAGTTAACGTGCCGGCAGTTCGTTTGTAGAGAATTAACAGAATCCAAGATTAGTAAATGTATTTTCTATGGCTGGTTGCGGTCAGCTCCATAGTGTAAGGGTTCCTTCTAATACCTTCAAAGCTTACAGGTTCGGATCCTATCGGTGTCATCACTAAACCTTGCATTATATTCTGAAAATATGTGAAGGCGTGGACTTCATCTGCATCCCCATGCAGATGAAGTTCACACCTACAGACAAGGATGTAACGTGTACACTAGGGGGAGGAGTCACGTGTCCCGACGCCCACGGCCCTCTCCAAGCACTGCGGTGCATGTTTTTATGCCTCTGATCGCCTGCACTTGGCATAAGTGCATTGTTTGTGAGTACATTGTTGTTTTTAATATTTGTTCCAATAAATTTAATGGAGAGCACTTAGATCCTGTGTTCCCTTTTTTATATATATCCATTGGCTATTGGGAGCTTTGGAGCTTGCTTTGCAAAGGGGCTGCTACTCAGTATACCTTACTCATCGGATCTAAGTGTTTGGAATACCTGAAGGATTTCCTGCTGTGCTCAACTTGGAGAGTGTTGCTGCTGTATGATCCGCACAGGGACGGATCAGTGAGGTAAGAGGCTGGTGTTTCATGTGATGGATGGGATGTCTCACTGTCTTCACCAAGTTGATCTTGCACCTGTTTCACTGATGGACTCCTAATGGCACTACTTGAGCAATTGTATGACTACCCTTATCTACTGACAGACTTTTTTCTTAGCATATTTTAAGCAACGCATGTATATTGTATTACCATCATTCGTTGTAAACATGGAGGTTCCCCGTTCTGACAGGCGACATGTAAGAGATCTATCTGTTGTCACTGGGATCAGTTAGATCTCTTATGCCCCTGGCAGCTCAGCCCCCTCACAGTTAGAACACGCCTAGGGAACACAGTTAACCCCTAGATCGTCCCCTGCAGGTTAACCCCTTCACTACCAATGACATTTACTCAGTAATCAGTGGATATTTAAATTTCTGATCGCTGTATAAATGTCATTGGTCCCAAAAAAGTGTCAAAAATGTCTGACATGTCCGCTGCAATATCACAGTCCCGATAAAAATCGCAGACCCTTGCCATTACTAGTAAAAAAAAAATATTAAAAACGCCATCAATTAATTCTCATGGTTTGTAAACGCGGCAACTTTTGCGCAAACCAATCAATAAACGCAGATCACAATTTTTTTTTACCACAAATATGAGGAAGAATATATATCGGCCAAAACTGATGAATAAATTCATTTTTATGTATATATATTTTTTTGGATATGTATTATAGCAAAAAGTAAACTATATTATTTTTTTTTTTTCAAAATTGTCACTCTTTTTTTGTTAATAGCGGTGATGAGAAGTGATGCAAAGGGGATCAAATACCACCAAAAGAAAGCTCCATTTGAGGGAAAAAAAGGGCGTCAATTTAGTTTGGGTACAACGTCGCACGACCGCACAATTGTCAGTTAAAGCGATGCAGTGCCGAATTGCAAAAACTGCTTTGGTCCTAATGTGGGAAATCCTTCAGGTCCTTAAGTGGTTAAGAGCAAGTGATATACTGTGCATTTAGAAACACAACCTAGTTTGAAGCAATATACAATACAGTGTTAGTCTATTTCACATTTTCACAGCTCTACTGTACAGATCCTTTTCTATATGCAGGCACGACGACGGTCCCTTGTCTTTTGTGTTGACCTTAAATTGAAAATCTGTCAACCAAGTTTACTATAGGGACAATTTATGTGTTTAACATGATGTCCTCCGTGGTTGCCTGTTCAGGTAAATACATACTGTTCAGCTAATTTTTCCTTTTCCTTGGAGCATGCAAAATATTTCAAATGAAAATTTATGTTACTTGTCAAACATTCAGTGTAGGTTAACATGTGTTTTTAAGTAAAGTGATTGATTCACCTACAATGAATGTTTGGTGAATGTCACATTACCTGCCTTAAGATATACCCCAATCCTGAGTTTTGAATCCTGTGTTATAGGTGCATCTTCTATTACATTTTTTCTGCTAAGATGTAATCAGCCCTCTTCAAAACATCTGATCTATCTGGATTGAATTCAGAGAAACCACAACCACTACAGAAGGAACCTAGATCAATTTGACACAGAGGTAATTTAATAAAATAGTTGACGATTTTCAGACAATAGATTGTGTGAATACTCACTTCAGTTATCCAATCATTTGAACAGCAAATGCCTGTTTAATAATTTTCTCTGCACATAAGTGGATAATTGAAGTGAATATTCACACCATTTCAACTCAATAGAATAGGTAAAAAATGTTTAGTGCTATATTAGGAAAACTTTGTGCCATTTTTCATGTTTTGTTCATATATGCTAATACTATTTCATAAATAAGATGCCCCTTCCATGGACCTACAGGGGATAAAATCCAAGTTACGTAATGTTTTATTCTCTTGTCTGTATGATTGAAAACTCAATAAAATACCATTATAAAAAAGTAAAAAAAGAAACCAACTAAAAAATGCTGTATTAATGTAAAAAAAATTTAATTTACTTAAAACAATTATAAAGTGAATTTTTTTTTTTGAGGGTGGACAGGAGGTTTGGGCCATTATCGCACACCACCATTCCTGGTTCCAGCTGGCGTGGTGTGAAACACCTCTGGGCCTGCCCTTGCAGAGCTGCAAGAATCTCTGCTTAGTTGTGGTTCCTGTCCCCTATACACACCAGCTGAACCACTGCATGGCATCTTTTAGCCTGACTCATTGAATAGCCCTTTGAACACTTAGGGGCTACTTGAGGTTCATAGGACAATTCAGCAGAGGAGGGTATGGAGGAGGAGGGGGAGTAGAGCTGACAAATCTTGCATCATCAGCAGTTGTATGGAGACATGGGGGCACAACAAGCTGCAGCACTAAGTCTTGTCCTGCATCCTTCCGAATTGAAAACAGAGTTACCCAATGAGCTGTGAACAAAATATATTGTCCCTGCCCATGCTTGCTGGACCACGTGTTAGCTGACTGCCTTGCCCAACAATGCCACAACACTGCCTTTCACATGATGGTAGAGAGATGGAATGGCCTTACATGAAAAGAAATAGCAACTGGGAACCTGCCTTTGTGGTACAGCACATTCTGCAAATTTATGGAAGGGGGCAGAATCCACCAAGCGGAAAGGCAGAAGTTGGAGAGCCAGCAGCTTTGACAAGCAACAACAATTTAGATGCTGGGAATGTGATTGGCAAGTACTGTATTTTTTTCCGCTGCAGCAGATGGGGAAGAGAAAGGAGGAGGGAGGAGCCTGGGACCACACGCAGGAGTCAGTCACTGGACACCGTAGCCATCTTTGTACACCTGGAGCGCTGGTCGTTCCTTTCTTTATGGGGCTTGTTTTTAACGTGCAAATGTGAGTATTTTTACTTATATCTAATAAAATGGTAAAGCATACTGCACCATGAGGAGTTTTTCTTTTATGTTATATATACTGATCTGACGGTTTGAGATTGAAGGGACTATCTGTCTTCGGATCCCCATGGCCCACACTGGCTCCGGACCATCTCCTGTCTGCCGGCAGGTGTGAGAGACTTCTGTGAGGGGGGTCTTGTGCAGTTGGTTAGGGGCAGTGTGTGAGGGTGCTGGTGGTGGCCTGTCTATTCTATCACCTGTCTGAGATGGTTTTCTTCACCTTTTCCTTTGTGGTGCACGTTTAGCAGCAATTACTTACTTCACTATGAGATGATTTCTGTTTTTTTGCATATATACATGGATGAATCATTTTCAATTGCCCACTGAGTGCCATTTCCCATCTTCTACGCTGAGATTTGACCCTTATGGTTTCTTCTACTCTGCTTGCTGACTATCTACTATCTGAAGGGCTTGTTAGACCTCTGTGATGGGGGTCATGGCTATTCGGTAAGAGGCAGTCTATTGGGGTGTGGAAGCTCTGTTCTGCAATTACTAGTATAGTGCTGCACCTTCTATATTTAATTTGTGACTGTATTGTCGGGTTCAACAGTATTGTGCTGGCTGCTGTTATATACATTTTGGAGCAACTTCTTCCAGCGCAGCAATATCTACATTTATCTTTGCCGGCTATAGTCTACAGCTGGTGGCGTGCTGCTAGCAGATGTGCTGCAAGTACCTGGGACACCCTGCACTATACCATCATCCCTGTCACTGCTGAGAGGTTATGAGGTATAGCAGGGGCAGGCTGAGATGAGTAAGCAGGAGGAGGGACAGATCTGTGCCCCTTTTGTGTAGATTTTAGGTGCTCTTGCCAACGGGCTGAGTGGTAGAAGGTTAAATGCTTTGTCAAGCATGTGATACCAAAATGTCTGGTGTTTTTGCCATGTTTGATGTGCTTGGGACAAACTTTGCAAATAGCAACAGTGCAATCGGCTGCACATGTACTAAAAAAGGCCCAGACAGATGAGTTGTGGGAAGTGGGCCAGGAGGTCACAGCTCCACAATGTTATGGAATAGGGTGGCTGCTCTCTGGTCTTCCATGATGGCAGCCTCGTTGGGGTTGTGCCTCACCCTCCCTTTCCTCCTCTGCTTTATCTGGCACCCAATTTGCATCAGTAACCTCATCATCATCATCTCCTCCATCCTCATTACCACTGGAGACAACTTGGCAATACGCTGCAGATGGGGAAACATGAATGCCAATTTGAGTGCCATTGTTCTCCCCTCTCTGTAGGCTCATCTTCCTGCCTTCCTCAACCTCAGAACCAACATTTGAATCGAGTAATGTCTGTACATCATCAAGGAGCAAGTGGCTGACGCTGCGTTCAAATAACTCCACTGACTCCTCCATGCCTGATGTTGGGGCTATGGCAGAAATAGCTGTGGACAAGGAGGCAGGTTTAGACACTCTGGCAGCTGCAGGGGACTGCGTACTAGTCTCTGCTTAGTTGATGGAGGATGAGGATGGTTAGTAAGCCAGTCCACCACCTCCTCTGCATGCTGTGGCTGGTTAGCATGGGCAACATCACTAAACAGAGGAAATGATGCCCGGCCTGAGGACCGACCAAGTCCACCCTTGCCTGTGGACACATACGCTGCTGGACCCCTTACAGTGCCATGGGAACGTCTGACTCTCCTTGTTATCCTCCCAGACATGATGGGGAGGTGGGAGTGCTTATTAACCAAATGTAATAAAGATGTGTAAATGTGTACATGGATGCACTTTAGTCAATGGAAAGTGGTGTTTGGTGTACTTTAATTTGTGTACTCACTACACAGACACACTCCACGGATACACAACAATATACTTCAATATACTGCGTCAAACATGCAGTAACACACAGAACTATATGGCATTAAATTTGCAGTAACGCAATGAAATATATGGTGTTAAACTTGCAGTAATGCACAGAAATATATGGCATTAAACTTGCAGTAACACACAGAACTATATGGCGTTAAACTTGCAGTAATGCAATGAAATATATGGTGTTAAACTTGCAGAAACGCACAGAAATATATGGCATTGAACTTGCAGTAACAAACAGAACTATATGGCGTTAAAATTGCAGTAACACACAGAACAATATAGCGTTAAACATGCAGTAACACACAGAAATATATGGCGTTAAACTTACATAGTTACATAGTTTGTGAGGTTGAAAAAAGACACAAGTCTATCAAGTCGAACCTATGTGTGTGATTTTAGTCAATCTACAATGTATATCCCTCAATGTTGTGGTCCCTTAGGTGCCCATCTAATAGTTTTTTGAAATTATCTATGCTCCCAGTTGAAACCACTGTTTATGGAAGAGAATTTCACATCCTCATTGCTCTTATCATAAAGAACCCTCTACATAGTTTAAGGTTAAACTGCTTTTCTTCTAATTTTAGTGAATGACCGTGTGTCTTTGTGTGCTCCCTTGCACGGAAGAGTTTTGTCCCTATTGTGGGGTCACCAGTACAGTATTTGTACACTGAAATCATATCTCCTCTCAAACGCCTCTTCTCCAGAGAAAAAGTTCAGTACTTGTAGTCTTTCCTCATAACTAAGGTCCTCCAGTCCCTTAATTAGCTTTGTTGCCCTTCTCTGAACCCTTTCCAGTTCCAGGACATCCTTTCTGAGAACTGGTGTCCAGAACTGGATGGCATACTCCAGGTGCAGCCTCACCAGAGACTTGTATAGTGGGAGAATTATTGATTCATCCCTGGAGTTAATCCCCTTCTTGATGCATGCAAATATTTTGTTGGCTTTGCTTGCAGCAGCTTGGCATTGCATGCCATTGCTGAGCCTGCCCTCTACTAGGACCCTTAGGTCCTTTTCCATCCTAGATTCCCCCAGAAGAACTCCCCCTAGTGAGTAGTTTGCGTAGATATTTTTGGTACCCAAATGCATTATTTTACATTTTTCTAGATTAAACCTCATTTACCACTTATTTGCCAACCCCATTCATTTGTTTATATCTTCTTGCAAGGTTTCCACATCCTGTGAAGAAATTATTGCCCTGCTTAGCTTGGTATCATCCGCAAAATCTGAGATTGAGCTGTTTATCCCATCCTCCAGATCGTTTATGAATAAATTAAATAGGATTGGTCCCAGGACAGATCCTTGGGGAAGCCCACTTAGCCCACCAGACCATCCCGAGTACTCCCCATTTATCCCCACCCTCTGGACTCACCCCTGTAACCAGTTTTGATCTATGCCGACAGACCTTAGTTTGTACATTAAGCGTTTATAGGGAACTGTATCAAATGCCTTTGCAAAATCTAGATACACCCCGTCTACAGGCCTTCCTTTATCTATATGGCAGCTCACCTCCTCATAGAAGGTTAATAGATTGCTTTGGCAAGAATTATTCTTCATGAAGCCGTGATGATTACCGCTAACGATACCGTTTTCATTACAATAATCTTATATATAATGCCTTATCATTCCCTCCAAGAGCATGCATATTATTGATGTTAAGCTAACTGGCCTGTAGTTCCCAGTGAAATATTTTGGTCCTTTTTTATATATTGGTGCTACATTGGCATTTCTTCAATCAGCTGGTATCACATGAGTCAGTAGACTGTTCGTAAAAATTATGAACAACGGTCTGGCAATTTCTTGACTGAGTTCCTTAAGGACCCTTGAGTGCAAGCCATCTGGTCCTGGTGACCTATTAATGTTAAGTTTATCAAGTCTATTTCTAATTTTATCCTTAGTTAGCCATGAGGGTGCTTCCTGTGACGTGTTGTGAGGACAAACATTGTAGTTTTGGATACTGGAGCCACCCATTTACCTTGTCAATACTGAGGAGAAGAATACGTTTAAAACATTTGCCATCTCTCCATCCTTTGTAACCAGATTCCCTTCATCATTCTTTATGGGGCCTATATGAGCTGACCTCCCTCTCTTACTATTTATATACTTTTTACTCTCCTCTGCTATGCGTCTTTCATGTTCTATCTTAGCCGCCCTGATTGCACCCTTACATTTCTTATTGCATACCTTATAAAGATGGAATGCTGACAGAGACTCCTCAGCCTTGTATTTTTTGAAGGCCTTCTCCTTTGCTTTTATATGTACTTTTATGTTGGAGTTAAGCCACCCTGGTCTTTTATTAGCTATTTTAAATGAATTTCCCATTGGGATGCACTGGCTAATACCCTTGTTTAGTATGTTCTTGAAGCACTCACATTTTTCCTCCACGTTCATTTTTCCTAGAATTTTATCCCAACTAACATCTTCCAGCAAGGAGTGTAGTTTATGGAAGTTGGCTCTCTTAAAATTCAGTGTCTTTGTATTCTACTTATGTTTCCTATTTGTGTGATTTATACTGAAATGAATTGACCTGTGATCGCTATTTCCTAGATTGCCCCTTACTTCCACATCTGTGGATGTAAGGGGCGATCTGGGAAATAGTAACGCACAGAGCTATATGGCGTTAAACGTGGAAGTATGGGGCAATCTAGGAAATAGTAACATACAGAACTATATGGTGTTAAACTTGCCGTAACGCAATGAAATAAACAATGTTAAACTTGCAGTAACGCAATGAAATATATGGCATTAAACTTGCCGTAATTCACAGAACTGTATGGCGTTAAACTTGCAGTAATGCAATGAAATATATGGTGTTAAACTTGAAGTAACGCATTGAAATATATGGCGTTAAATTTGCAGTAACGCACGGAAATATATGGCGTTAAACTTGCAGTAATGCAATTAAATATATGGTGTTAAACTTGCAGCAATGCACAGAACTATATGCAGTTAAACTTGCTGTAATGCAATGAAATATATGGCGTTAAACTTGCAGTAATGCAGAGAAATATAATGCATTAAACTTTAAGTAACACAATGAAATATATGGCGTTAAACTTGCAGTAACGCACAGAACTACATGGCATTAAACTTGCAGCAATGCACAGAACTATATGGTGTTAAACTTGCAGTAACGCAATGAAATATATGGTGTAAACTTGCAGTAACGCACAGAACTATATGCAGTTAAACTTGCTGTAACACATTGAAATATATGGCTTTAAACTTGCAGTAACGCACAGAACTAAACGGCATTAAACTTGCAGTAAGGAATAGAACTATATGGCATTAAATGTGCAGTAAGGCACAGAACTATTATTATACTTGCAGTATACACACAGAAATATATGGCATTAAACTTGCAGTAATGCAAAGAACTATGTGGCGTTAAACTTGCAGTAACGCACATAACTATATGCTGTTAAGCTTGCAGTAACGCACAGAACTATATGGCGTTAAATTAGCAGTAACTCACAGAACTATACGGCGTTAAACTTGCAGTAATGCACAGAACTATATAGCGTTAAACTTGCAGTAACGCACAGAACTATATGGCATTAACCGGTTCCCGACCGCGCGCCGTCTATAAGCGGCGATTCGCATTTGGCCACCAGGGGGCGCGCGCGCGCGCTCCCGCCGCACTCCTGGGGAGTGTGCCCGCGGCTCGGGCGGACCCGATGTCCGCCGGCGAGCCGCGATGAGCGGCTACAGGGAAAAGAACGGGGAACCGCCGATGTAAACACGGCGGTTCCCCGCCCTGTCAGTGGGGCATGAGAGATCTACTGATCCCTGTCACTGGGATCAGTTAGATCTCTCATGCCCATGTTAGCCCAACCCCCCCACAGTAAGAACACACCCAGGGAACACAGTTAACCCCTAGCTCTCCCCTGCAGGTTAACCCCTTCACTGCCAATGACATTTATACAGTAATCAGTGGACATTTAAATTTCTGATCGCTGAATAAATGTCATTGGTCCCAAAAAAGTGTCACAATGTTCCGAC
>BLSH010233013.1:493053-510160 GCA_018402905.1 Glandirana rugosa | reverse complement strand
CGCTAAAAATCGCAGATTGCCGCCATTACTAGTAAAAAAAAACCCCCAGAAATGAATACTCATCCGTAAACGCGGCCACTTTTGCGCAAACCAATCAATAAACACCAATTGCGATTTTTTTTATCGCAAATATGAGGAATAATATAAATCGGCCAAAAACGGTGAAAAAAAATGTTTTTTTATATTTTTTTTTGGATTTGAATTTTAGAAAAAAGTAAGAAATTTGGGTTTTTTTGCAAAATGGTCGCTCTTCTTTTGTTTATAGCGGCGATAAGAAATGACGCAGAGGCGATCAAATACCACCAAAAGAAAGCTCAATTTGTGGGAAAAAAAGGACGCAAATTTTGTTTGGGTACAACGTCGCACGACCGCGCAATTGTCAGTTAAAGCGACGCAGCGCCGAATCGTAAAAAGTGCTCTGGTCCTAAAGTGCAAAATTCTTCCGGGGCTGAAGTGGTTAAACTTGCAGTAACGCAACAAAATAGATGGCGTTAAACTTGCAGTAACACACAGAAGTATATGCCGTTAATCTTGCAGTAAGGCACAGAAATATATGGCGTTAAACTTTCACTAATGCAATGAAATATACAGCGTTAAAATTGCAGTAACGCACAGAACTATATGGCATTAAATTTGCAGTAACTCACAGAACTATATGGCGTTAAACTTGCAGTAATGCACAGAACTATATAGCGTTAAACTTGCAGTAACACACAGAGCTATATGGCATTAAACATGCAGTAACGCACAGAACTATATGGCGTTAAACTTGCAGTAACGCACAGAACTATATGGCATTAAACTTGCAGTAAAGCACAGAACTATTGCAGTAATGCATAGAAATATATGGCGTTAAACTTGCAGTAACACACAGAACTATATGGCCTTAAACTTGCAGTAACACAATGAAATATACGGTGTTAAACAGTCACTACACTAACACTATCTGAACTGTCCCTAGATGCAGACTAATGTGACGATGAATGGTGGTCAATACACTACAATCACACTACCTGAACTGTCCCTAGATGCACACTAATTTAAAGAAGAATGGTGGTCAATACACTACAATCACACTATCTGAACTGTCCCTACTCTATATACACACTAATGTAAAGATGAATGACTCATCACTACACTACACTGACACTAACTGAACTGTCCCTAGCTGCACACTAATGCAAAGATGAATGATGGTTGCCACTACACTCACACTGACTATCCCTAGATTGACACTAAACTAATATTCTACACTGACAATAGAATCAAAATAGCACACTATAGCACACTAACTCACTAGTAGCACTGAACAGAGCCCCGTTTTATCTCTCTCCACGTGGATATCATACTGAAAATGGCTGCTATTGAAATAATATTTTTACAGTGTGGGGCGGGACTAAGAGCAATGAGCCATGATTGGATAGAGTCATCGTGACAGTGTCCAATCAGTGCTAGGTGCCCTGATTGGGGGAAGCTTTCACTGCTTCAGCCAATCAGGGCTTTCAATGCACTGTGCAGAGGTGCAGTGCATTGTGGTCATTCGGCGGAGTGAACAAAGGGTCAAACGCCCTAATAATTTGGCGTTTCAGCGAACTGGCGAACAGCCAATGTTCGGCCTGAACTCATACTCAGGCCGAACCATTCACCCATCCCTTCTGGAGAGTGCAAAATCTGGTGCAGCACTGTATTGTAGCAAGCTTCTAACTTCAGCTTGTTCAATTAAGCTTTGACAATAAAATCTGAAAGCTGATTGGTTTCTATGTAGAGCTGCACCAGATTTTGCACTCTCTAGTTTTAGTAAATCAACCGCAGTGTTGCTGCTGTCAATGTACGGCATAGGTTGGTGGCAGTGAAAGGGTTAATAAAGTTAAACTTTAAAGTGATCCATGCCATACCAATCTAATGGTACCTGTGCACAGAGACTGTTGTACGCTCTTTATTGCTCCTTAGCTTATGTCACAACATTCAAGTAATCCTTACATAGCAGCTGTAGGAACTAAAACTCACTTACCCACTTACATTTCCATAATATCACTAATATTACTAGACCACTAAGAACCCCCTTTTTTCAATACGCATACAAAAAGCATGCTTGCAAACCAACATGTGACATAAAATAAAAATGTCATGTTGGTGCCTTTCTGCACAACAGTTCAAGTGTGATTCAGGTCCGAATTTTTGCCTGAATTCACACCTGAACCAGACCCAAAGATGCACAGGACCCTTCGGTAATCCGAACTGTTGTCACCACGGTCCTGTGTGAACCGGCTCCATTGAGAGCTGGTGACACTTGCCTTTCATGCAAATTGGATGCAATCCATATACAGTATCTCACAAAAGTGAGTACACCCATCACATTTTTGTAAATATTTTATTATATATCTTCATGTGACAACTCTGAAGAAATTACACATTGCTACAATGTAAAGTAGTGAGTGTACAGCTTGCATAACAGTTTAAATTTGCTGTCCCCTCAAAATAACTCAACACTCAGCCATTAATGTCTAAACCACTGGCAACAAACGTGAGTACACCCCTAAGTGAAAATGTCCAAATTGGGCCCAAAGTGTCAATATTTTGTGTGGCCACCATTATTTTCCAGCACTGCCTAACCCTCTTGGGCATGGAGTTCACCAGAGCTTCACAGGTTGCCACTGGAGTCCTCTTCCACTCTTCCATGACCACAACCTGGAGCTGGTGGATGTTAGAGACCTTGCGCTCCTCCGCCTTCTGTTTGAGAATGCCCCACAGATGCTCAATAGGGTTTAGGCCTGGAGACATGCTTGGCCAGTCCATCACCTTTACCCTCAGCTTCTTTAGCAAGGCACTGGTCGTCTTGGAGGTGTGTTTGGGGTCGTTATCATGTTGGAACACTGCCCTATGGCCCAGTCTCCAAAGGGAGGGGATCATGCTATGCTTCAGTATGTCACAGTACATGCTGGCATTCATTCCCCAGTGCAGCAGCACTCATGCAGCCCCAGAGCAAGACACTCCCACCACCTTGCTTGACTGTAGGCAAGACACACTTGTCTTTGTACTCCTCACCTGGTTGCCGCCACATGCACTTGACATCATCTGAACCAAATATGTTTAACTTGGTTTCATCAGACCACGGGACATGGTTCCAGTAATGCATGTCCTTAGTCTGCTTGTCTTCAGCAAACTGTTTGCAGGCTTTTTTGTGCATCATCTTTAGAAGAGGCTTCCTTCTGGAACGACAGCCAGGCAGACCAACTAGATGCAGTGTGCGGCGTATGGTCTGAGCACTGACAGGCTGACCCCCCACCCCTTCAACCTCTGCAACAATACTGGCAGCATTCATACGTCTATTTCCCAAAGACAACCTCTGGATATGACGCTGAGCATGTGCACTCAACTTCTTTGGTCGACCATGTTCAGAGTGGAACCTGTCCTGTTAAACCACTGTATGGTCTTGGCCACCGTGCTGCAGCACAGTTTCAGGGTCTTGGCAATCTTCTTATTGTCTAGGCCAGGGGTCTCCAAACTTTCTAAACAAAGGGCCAGTTTACTGTCCTTCAGAGTTTAGGGGGGCTGGACTGTGGCCAGTGGGAGAAGAAAATGCCCAAGCGTCACTGGAAGTAAATAATGACCCATCATTGCTTTTAGTGAAAGGACTAGTGCTTTAACAGTGGGAGGAATAGCACCCCATCCTTGGTGTCAGTGGGTGGAATAGTGCCTTATCATTAGTGTCCATTGTGGATGGAATAGTGTCCCCAAGGGCCGAATAGAGGCAAGCAAAGGGCCACATTCCGCCCCAGGGCCACAGTTTGGAGACCACTGGTCTAGGCCATCTTTATGTACAGCAACAATTCTTTTTTCAGATCCTGAGAGTTCTTTGCCATGAGGTGCCATGTTGAACTTCCAGTGACCAGTATGAGAGAGTGAGAGCGATAACACCAAGTTTAACACACCTGCTCCACACTCACACCTGAGACCTTATAACACTAATGAGTCACATGACACCAGGGAGGGAAATGGCTAATTGGACCCAATTTGGACATTTTCACTTAGGGGTGTATTCACTTTTGTTGCCAGCGGTTTAGACATCAGTGGCTGTGCGTTGAGTTATTTTGAGGGGACAGCAAATTTACACTGTTATACAAGCTGTACACTCACTACTTTAAATTGTAGCAAAGTGTCATTTCTTCAGTGTTGTCACATGAAAAGATATAATAAAATATTTACAAAAATGTGAGGGGTGTACTCACTTTTGTGAGATACTATATGTGAACCCAGCCTTAGGCTCGAGTCACACAAGTTCTGCCATGGTTTCTTTGCTGTTTTTCAAAGGAGTCTATTGCAGATTCGTTCGCTGGTTCAGGTGTGATTCAGGTGCAAATTTTTAAAGTATATGACACTTTACACCTGAACCGGACCTAGAATCGTACAGGACTCTTTTAAAAATGAACTAAGGCTGGCTAACATATGTGAACTGGCTCCATAGAAAGATGGTTCAGTTCACATGTCATGCAAATCGGATGCGGCTCAAAGCGCATCCAGTTTGTGAAACAAGCCTTAACTAGGAGCTAAGCACCACTCAATCAGGGCATGGTTTTTATGGCAACGTAGAAAGCCTGGGCTACAGCAGCAATGGCACAACAGTTCTGATCAGCAAGAAAAAAATTTAAAAGTTGCAAACAAAAACTGGGTAGTTGTTTACTTTTTAATATGTATCCATGTTCAAAATGTAAAATTACATATTTATTTCCAAATTGCATTTCAATTATTTTTAGCTTACTCTCATTAATCTGAATGATCCTGAAGTTTGTAGACTGAAGGAGATTCCCACTTCCTTGAATTCCATGACAAGTATTCACCATGTCCTGTGAGTAGGCCCTGCTGCGTCACACATTTCACAGAGCCTACCTCCTTACCTACAGAGGTGCTGAGAGGAGGAGTTTTAAAAGGCAGAGTCAGTCGAGGAACCATTGTTTGCAGGTACCATGGACTATTTAGTCCTTAGAAGTTGAAAGGGAACAGCAGAAGGGAAAGGCATGCAGGGAGTCCAGGAAGTTGTGGAAAGAGATGGCGAACAGACAGGCAGAACTCATATGAAAGGAGATTTTTTAAGTAAGCTTATATTGGATCGTTAATGATAAGAATTGTTTGTATTTCTATTATAATGCTGATGTTATAAAAGAAAGTGTATGCAGTGACCATAGGTTTAATTTAAGTGATGCAATTAATTAGTGCTCAGGGCATAAGGAGAAGCTGCAATACATCATTCAAACATGTGATCATAAAACTAGGAGTTTAAACATAAACCAATGAAATGAATGTTTTTTCTCCTAGCACTGAGCATGCCCCGTAGGCTCTTTATATATACTCCCTGTGGATGTAATGGTGGCTGAACATCACAGTTTTACATTCCATTTTTTGCTTGTAGTACAACATGGGAGTAAGTAGAAAAGGGTGACAACTCTGTAGTTGAACTATCACCTTATGAAAGGAAGTGCCCTTGGATACATCTCACTGGGAAGCAAGTTTAACAAAAAATGATTCAACATCATATTTCCTTTAGGTGTTTGGGTTCAAATGCCATTTATTTATTAAAAGCTGAACTCTGAGATAAGCAAATATAGTTTTTCAACCTTTTTTTAGTCAAGGTACCCTTGAACTGTGCACAATATGGGGCACACCAGTCTACACCAGGAGGTGTGTCTGAACACAAACTTTTTAGCATGTTCGCCCACGAAATTGTACACATGCGTGGGGTGTCATTAAGAAACAATGGCACCCACATGCAACTGCGAAAAACAGCACATTTTTGTGCAGTACAGGAAAACGTGCAATTTTGCATGCGTTAACTCACTGCACCTGGTGTGAAGAAGCCTTAAAATGTAGTCTGTGTGCCAGAGTTCAGTGATCTTAGATTGTAACACTTCTCCCACCAAATTTCCCCTTCTAGCATAAATCCCCCCTCCTAGCACCCCTCAATTCTCCCTTCTAGCACAAACCTCCCCAAATACCACCTCCCAGCACAAACCCCCCTACTCCAAAATCCCTACTCCTAGCAAAAACCCTGCTCCAACCCCCCCCAATCCCCTCTCCTTGCACAACCCCCTCAAATCCCCCTCCTAGCACAAGCCCCAAATCCCCCCTCCTAGAATAACCCCCAAACCCCCCAGCACAACCCCACCCACCCCCTCCTAGCACAAACCCCTCCTGCTCCCAAATTCCCACTTATTGCACAGAGCCGCTCCAACACCCCCCCCCCCCTTCCCGCCCAAATCCCCTCTCCCAGCACAATCCATCAAACCCCCAAAATCCCCCCTCTTAGCACAACATCCCCCCAAACCCCTTCTCCTTGCACAATTGTGGGCTGTGCTCTCTCCTCACTCCCCCCTCCTCTCTTTTCCCTCCTCCCCCACCCACAATTTCTGCTGCCTGTACAGAAGCAGTGTGAGCAGGAGATGGGGCAGTAGTCAAATCCTGCACATTGGGAGGAGAGTGCTGTTTTGTGTTAGCTCCCGTGCACTGCGACTCTGCAAGGAGAGAGAAAGAGAGCACAGCCCACACAGCTCTCTCCTCCTCCTTCTCCTCCTCCCTGCAGCTATGTGTACTATTACCAGCAAAACAGAATGCTGTAGTGCCGCCCAACATGTCCTAAGCAACCAATAACGCCATCAGTCGGTAGGGTGCGGGCGTGCGGCCTGCACAGCTTTCTGCTTTCCCGGCAATAGTACACATAGCTGCAAGGAGGAGGAGGAGTAAGCTGTGTGGGCTGTGTGTGCTCAGACTGGGATGTGGCCTTTGCAGAACCCCAGGGTGCGGCAGCACCCCAGTTGAAAAACCCTGATCTAAATACAAGTGTCATGTGTTTTCTTTCTTGAACCTTGATGTACTTTGTGTATTTCATCCTGATCTGTGTAGTGATCCAGTGTGTTTTTTTGCAGGCAGTCTTAAGTGGGTGAAGCCTGCAAGGAATGTCCCACAGCTATGCTCCCTGCATAGACATTCAGTACGTCACTGTTACTTTAATATCTGAGTTTGCAAAAGCATTTGGTGCATTTGGGGATGTACTGTATATCCATTTGTGGCTATTATAACCTAAGAGATATTTTAAATGCCAAACTTTGTATATGTGACAATCTTTGATTTTTTTCTATGCAGTTTCAAGAGTATCAAGCGGTTGTTTCTCCCCCTGAAGAAGCCCATACGGGCGAAACATTTTGGGACTGCTAATATCTTTATTGCTTTGAAATTAGGACAATCAAACCAAATTAATTAAAGCATTGCTTTTTAATTAGAATATTTTATTCTATGTAATTCAATAAACCTTGTCATGTTTTTAATAAATTATATTACTTTAAAATCCCTATTTGAGATTTCTTGTGGTAGGTTTATTGAATTTGGAATGTGATGCAGATACATGGTTTTATCAACTGCTCATAGCTACAAATAAAGCTACACTATAATCACCCCACGTCTGCTGGTCTGAGCCTCACTTTGTCTAAGGTCTTTGCTCTACAACGACTGCCATATAATCTAGTGATCTAGGTACCTCTAAAGTGGGAGATTGCCAGTTGCCATTTCTTTTTCTACTTGTTATTTTTTTATTTTCATGTTTAATTAGATTTGTATTCTATTTTACGCTTTATTATTTAGCAAAGCTCTTTGCAACCTCTTCCATATAATCTAGTAGAAAGCTCCTGGTCTGGCCAGGGTGGCCCCAGAGTGGGATATTCCTAGCCCCCCATATCTTTTTTCTTTCTTTTTTTTGCTTGTTAGTTTTTATTTAGATATAGATTTTTTTGTTTGGTATTGAAGATGTGGTTGGACAGGGCACAGAATTGACCAGGCATATCTGCATGTCCATCACTTTGACTGCAAAATCTTCCTCCTTCCAGGCAATAACAGCCGTTTTTTTTAAATATTTATTTTTTACTTTATATTCAGGGTACTAGAGGCATAGCTGCAGGCAAAAACATATAGCCATATATATGGAGGACGGAAATCTTTAGGGAAGTTACAATTGTACCATTAGAATCAATGGCTAAAACATGCACTGGGCTATATAGCGCGAATTTGCCTTCTCAAGAAGGCATATTATTGTAATATCTGATCAGATCAATATCTGCAATCTGATCAGATCTATATTAGCGTCCCCCTTAGATTTAGTGTTCTAAAAAATGCAGTGTTAGAGGGATCAGCCCAGATAACTGCTAACACCTGCGTTTAGCCTCTCTGCCCAGCCCACCCAAGTGCAGGGTCAATAGATCACTGTCACTTACAAAACACAAAACACATATCTGCAGCCTTCGCAGAGATCACGCCCGATCCCTGCAAATTCTGACAGTGAATTTGGTAGCGACTTGACACAGGCTCTGACAACCCGGTGCACTTATTTGCCTGTGAGTCTCACTTGTGTACCTATAAATTTAGAGACCATGTCTAATCCGAGGTACACTAGTGAAGAGGCCTACGCGATTGTGAGTATGACAGATGAGAGCGATGGGGAAGACTAACTGTCAGATTCAGACTCACCAATTGAGTTGATATTCGACAGCGGCTCCATGACAGATAGCTCTGACAATTGGGTGCTCCCTGCTAAGGTCAGGCGTACCAGATCCCGTTTAGCTGGCGCTGAGGTGCAAGAACCGCAGGGCTCTCGTATGGAGCAGAGACCCAGTACTAGCGCTGCTACCCCTTCTGATGACCTGGCAAGCACCAGTGGCCTAGTACATCCTGGTCATACAACCAGCACTGCAGTAACACTTGGTGACATGGCGAGTGCCATAAGTGCAGTACAAGCTGGTGTGGCTAGCATGAGTAATGCCCCACAGCCACAAAGACGAAGAAGACAGGCCCGCAGAGCCCATAGTGCCCTTCCTGACGCGCTTGCAAACCCTGATTGGCAACCCACCACTGATGCAGCACCCGTACTTCCCCCATTCACTGCCCAACCCGGAATTCAGGTGAATACAGTTGATTTTAGGGCCATTGATTTTTTTTTTGCTGTATTTCACCGAAGATCTCTATAGATCTATTGTGGACCAAACAATTTATACGCTGGTCAATACATCGCCGCTAATCCCCATATGTCCCTTGCAGGAAATTGGAAACCAATTGCGGTTTCCGAATTTAAGACCTTTTTGGGCCTCACCCTCAACATGGGCATACATTATCTACCTGAATTGCGGTTATATTGGTCCAATGACTCAATTCATCACATGTATGTCTACTCTGCTTCCATGGCCAGGACACAATACGAGCAGATTCTGCGGTTCATGCACTTCAGTGAAAATCTACTCGATCGTCCATATGGAGACCCTGAATTTGACCGGCTCTACAAAATTCGGCCCCTCATAAACCACTTCAACCAGATGTTCGCAGCACATTTTATTCCCAACCAAGTTGTGTGCGTGGACGAGTCCCTGATTAAATTTGCTGGCCGTCTTGTTTTCAAACAGTATGTCACCAACAAGCGTGCCAGATATGGGGTCAAGTTGTATAAGCTCTGTGACAGGGCCACAGGCTATACATGTAGTTTTATGGTTTATGAGGGCCTAGATAGCCGCATAGAGCCAGAAGGATGCCCAGACTACATGGGGAGTGCTGGCAAAATTGTGTGGAGCTTGGTGTCACCCTTATTCGGAAAGGGGTACCATTTGTACGTGGACAATTACTACACAAGCGTGCCACTTTTTAGTCACTTACTTGATCACCAAATTGGCGCATGTGGCACAGTGCGACCTAATCGCCGGGGCTTCCCCCAACGGCTGGTAGATTCCCAACTTAGTCGGGGGGAGAGAGCCTGCTTGAGATGTGGTAATTTGCTTGCAATGAAGTGGAGGGATACAAAGGATGTTTTCATTCTTTCCTCCATTCATGCAGACATGGCTGTCCAAATTAGAAGGGCGACTGGTGTTGTGGAGAAACCCCTCTCTGTCCACCAATATAACCTTAATATGGGAGGGGTGGACCTCAATGACCAGTTATTGGCGCCCTACTTAATTGCCCGTAAACCCAGACGCTGGTACAAAAAAGTGTCTATTTACTTCTTTCAATTGGCTTTGCTGAACGCTTTTGTGCTATACAAAGCGTCAGGACGGATTGGATCTCTCCTGCAATTCCAGGAAGAGATCATCAGAGCCCTTCTATATCCAGATGGCTCTGCACCCCAAGTTCCCAATCCACATGCAGTGAGCCGGCTGCATGGACGGCATTATCTACATGCCATCCGTGGTACCCCTACCCAGCGATACCCCAAAAAAAGATGTTGTGTCTGCCAACGACGCGGATACAGGCGTGACACCCGATATTGTTGCCCCACCTGATTGGGCCAGCCTGGTCTCTGCATCAGTGACTGTTTCGAGCGCTACCATTCATTAGTTGAGTATTAGCGTAGGGAACAGCACTACATAGAAATAGGACACACTTTCACAGGTTCTCCAAAGATGTCGCCACATTTTTGGAGACCCTAACCTTTACTATTTATTGTTATAAAAAAAAAAAGTTATAAAAAACAAAAAAATTTAAAAAAATAAAAACCAAAAACAGTTGTACGTTTCTTGTTTTTCTATCTCCATTTTCTCTCTATTCTCTTTCTATTGCTCTCTCTGTTGTTGTTTATGCATATCTGTAATGTTTTGTTGCGGTTTATTATAGTGGGTTTTTTTTTTTTTTGCAGGTATGCAATGTTTTATGTAACATGTATTTTTTTTATTCTTAGCGGGAATATTATTTTTTTATGTGTTACTGTTTTTATTAATCTTTATTTAATTTTCAGGTACGCCAGCTGCAGAGCTGATTTATTTAGAGTGACAACAATAGCGTTTGCTCCCACCATATATAAAGCAGCGACTCCAGCGCTGTTGGCGGTGATTTCACCACCACAGTTAAAAAAGAGCAAATATACCGGAGCATAGGGGCAGTGGGTGGAAATTAGGGCGGATTGCCCCTATGCTCCGGTATATTTTTTAAAAAAAGTGGCTATGCCCACCATTAGAAGTGGGAGGATGAAGGGAGGTTTTCTAATGGTGGGCATACCCACCGATTGATTCTTTTTTTCATGAAAAAAAGAACATTACAATATATGCTAGTATGTTGCTGGTCTTCTCAGGCTCTCCTGTCCCACCGGGGAAAGTGAGAATGGAGCTGGTGGTTCCGCCAGCTTACCATAGAGCTGATTGAAGACTAGAATGGCTCCAATCATCTCCATGGCCTAAGAAACCAGAGGCTACGAGCATTTTGTGACGTCAGTTTCGCCAGATATAAACAGCGCCATTGGGAAATTGGGGAAGCATCTTATCAAACCGATTTTGGTGTGGTCAGATGCTTTAAGGGCTGGGGAAAGATCTAGAGTTTAGTAGACCCCAAAATGAAAAAAAAATTATATGCGACAATACCTATTTTTATCATAGGGGATAAGTAAAATCCCTGTGATAAAAATAAAAATGATAAAAAAAAAGAAAAAAGATGAAAGGGACAGTGCAAAAAATAAAACAAAAAGCAAAATGAATAATAAAAAAAAAAAAAAAAAATACACCCCTGCCCCCCGTGCACGCGCGCAAAGGTGGACGCAAGCGTCAGTTTCATGTCGTATGTAAACAACAATTTCACCATGCATGTGAGGTATCACCGCGAACGTCAGATCGAGGGCAGTAATTCTAGCAGTAGACCTCCTCTGCAGATTTAAATTGGTAACCTGTAAAGGCTTTTAAAAATGTATATAGTTTGTCGCCGCTTCGCGGGTGTGCATCATTTTTAAAGCATGTCATGTTTGGTGTCTATGCACTCAGCAGGAGATTAACTTTTATATTTCACAAAACATTTGGGCAAAATAGTATGTTTTTGTGCATTAAAATTCAAAAAAGTGTTTTTTTTCCCCAAAAATTGCGTTTGAAAAATCGCTGCACAATTACTTTGTAAAAAAAAAAAAAATTGTAACACCCACTATTTAAATCTGTAGGGCCTCTGCTTTAAAAAATATATATAATGTTTGAGGGTTCAAAGTCATTTTCTAGCAAAAAAAAGGATTTTTTCATGTAAATAAAAAGTGTCAGAAAAGACTTGGTGGCTCAAGTGGTTAGAAGAGTGGGTGATGTTGGGCATAAAATGCCAGGACAGTTCAAAACCCCCCCCAAATGACACCATTTTGGAAAGTAGACACCCCAAGCTATTTTCTGAAAGGCATGTTGAGTCCATGGAATATATTATTTGTTTGTCACAAATGATTGAAAAGTGACAAAAAAACAAAAAAATTACACAAAGTTGTCACTGAAATTATATATTGCTCACCCATGCTATGGGTATGTGTGGAATTACACCCCAAAATACATTCTGCTGCTTCTCCTGAGTACGGGGATACCCCATGTGTGAGACTTTTTGTGAGTCTATCCGTGTACAGGACCATGAATACCAATCACCGCCTTCAGGATTTCTAAGGGCGAAAATTTATGCCTTCACCCCGTACTACCTATCCAGGTTGCGGAGGCCATGAAATGGCCAGATAGCAAAACAAATTACCCCATTTTGGAAAGTAGACACCCCAATCTATCTGCTGAGAGACATGTTGAGTCCATGGAATATTTTATATTTTGCCACAAGTTTCGGGGAAATGACAATTTGTATTTATTTATTTATTTTTTTACACAAAGTTGTCACTGAAATGATATATTGCTCACACATGCCATGGGTATATGTGGAATTACACCCCAAAATACATTCTGCTGCTTCTCCTGAGTATGGGGTTAACCCATGTGTGAGACTTTTTTGGGAGCCTATCCGTGTACAGAACCCCGAAAACCAATCACCGCCTTCAGGATTTCTAAGGGCATAAAATGGTGATTTTACTCCTCTGTACCTATCACGGTTTTGGAGGCCTTGAAATGTCAAGGTAGCCCAAAATCCCCCAAATGACCCCATTTTGGAAAGTAGACACCCCAAGGTATTTGCTAAGAGGCACGGTGAGTATTTTGCAGCTCTCATTTGTTTTGGAAAATGAAGAAATAAACATAATTTTTTTTTTTTACTTTTTTCAAATTTCAAAACTTTGTGACAAAATGTGAGATCTGCAAAATACTCAAAATACTTCTCAGCAAATAGCTTGGAGTGTCTACTTTCCAAAATGTGGTCATTTGGGTTTTTTTTGTGCATTCTGGGCATTCAATGGCCTCCGAAACTGTGACAGGGGGTGAGGAGTAAAATCACCTTTTTATGCACTTAGAAAGCCTGAAGGCGGTGATTGGATTTTGGGGTCCTGTATGCGGCTAGACTGCCAGAAAGTCTCACACATGGGGTATCCCTGTATTCAGAAGAAGCAGCAGAATGTATTTTGGGGTGTAATTTCACATATACCCATGGCATGTTCAAGCAACATATGATTTAGTGACAACTTTGTGGGGAAAAAAAAATTGTAATTTCCCCGAAACTTCTGGCAAAATATAAAATATTCCATGGACTCAACATGCCTCTCAGCAAATAGCTTGGGGTGTCTACTTTCCAAAATGGGGTCATTTGGGGGGGAGCTTGTGCTATCTGGGCATTTCATGGCCTCCGCAACTGAGATAGGTAGTGTGGGGTGAATGCATACATTTTTGCCCTTAGAAATACTGAAGGCAGCGATTGGATTTTGGGGTCCTGTATGCAGATAGACTTCCAAAAAGTCTCACACATGGGGTATCTCCATACTCAGGAGAAGCAGCAGAATCTATTTTTGGGGTGTAATTCCACATATACCCATGGCATGTGTGAGCAATATATCATTTCAGTAACAACTTTATGTAATTTTTTTTTTTGGTCATCTTTCAATCACTTATGACAAAAAAATAAAATATTCAATGGGCTCAACATGCCTCTCAGCAAATTCCTTGGGGTGTCTCCTTTCCAAAATGGGGTCATTTGGGGGGGGGGTTTGTACTGCCCTTCCATTTTAGCACTTCAAGAAATGAGATAGACAGTCATAAAATAAAAGCTGCATAAATTCCAGAAAATGTACCCTAGTTTGTAGACGCTATAACTTTTGCGCAAACCAATAAATATACGGTAATTAACTTTTTTTTTACCCAAGACATGTGGCTAAATGCATTTTGGCAAACATTTCTGACTAAAATTTAGTTTATTGTATTTTTGTAATAACATAAAGTTGAAAATATCATTTTTTTTCAAAATTTTCGTCCTTTTTTTGTTTATATCGCAAAAAATAAAAAGCGCAGTGGTGAACAAATACCACCGAAAGAAAGCTCTATTTGTGGGAAAAAAGGATGCAAATTTTGTTTGGCTACTGGATTGCATGACCGCGCAATTGCCATTTGAAGCGGTGCAGTGCCAAAGTGAAAAAAGTGCTCTGGTTCTAAAGCTGCAAAACCTTCTGGTTGGTAAGTGGTTAAAGGGAAGGTATATTGTATTTGCATGAACCTTCTTTATTTATTATGCTCAGGATTACAAAAATATTTAAAAAATGTTCTTTCTGTTTTTAGATAAATAATAACAATACTAGTGCAAGTGAACATTTGGTATTTATTATTTACAACCAGCAGGTGGAGCTCTAGACTTCTTTTTTTGTGTTTACCTGGCTAATTTTAAAGTAAAGCTGCAGCCAAGTTATAAACTTTCAAATGTTTACATATTAATTGGTAGTACATGAATAATAAAACAATCCCTTATGAACCTACTGACAGCAAGCTTTGACAGCAAAAAATCCTTTTTGTTTACATTGCCTAATAGCTCAAGCTCAGATCAGAATCTGAAAGCTGAATCACCCATATCTCCCTCTCTTTGTCCTAGTCCACCCTATATAGACTTTAAATTAAAGAGAGACTATATAAAAGCAAACAGCTGTTGTTGTACACTTTCTATAGGAAACCCATTATGTATGACACTAATATCTACAAACCTTCAACAAGTCGTCTTCACCATGTCTAGTTGCCTAAATGCAGGCTGCTGCCATGTGTTTGGCTGATTAACAATTTGTGTTACCAAGCAATTGAACAGGTGTACCTAATAAAGTGGCCGGTGAGTTTATATTTGAGTAAAGATTTTATTTAATAATTTTACAACTCATCAGTTTGTAATGTTTAACCATTTCCGGACCGCCCACCGCACATGTTGCAGGGTGGCCCGGCTGTGTGAAACAACATATCTGTACGTAGTTCTCACTTCCTGGCCTGGGGCTCGTGTACGTGTCACTAGGGTCCCGCTCATACTGTAATGGACACGCCGGTCACCCGCCGGCCGCCCACGATCGTTCGGGGGAATGACAGAACGGCAGTCTGTCTATGTAAACAAGGCAAACCGTTGTTCTGTCACAGAGGGAGAGAGAGATCCATGATTCCTACTAATCAGGTACTCTGATCTTTCTCTTAGTCTAACATCAGCATCCCCCACAGAGTTTGAAAGCACAACCAGGGAGCACAGTTAACCCTTTGATTGCCCCTGATGTTAAACCCTTCCCTGGCAGTGTCATTTATAGTGTCAGTGCATTTTTTTTAGCATTAATCACTGTATTAGTGTCACTGGTCCCCAAAAAGTGTCACTTAGTGTCCAACCTGTCCACCAAAATGTTGCAGTCACTCTAAAACTTGCTGATCATTATTAGTAAAAAATAAAAAGTCCCTAAATCTATCCCATAGTTTGTAGGCGCGATAACTTTTGCGCAAACCAATCTATATACGCTAATTGGGATTTTTTTTACCAAAAATATGTAGCAGAATACAAATTGGCCTAAATCGATGAAGAAATTTGATTTTTACATATTTTTATTGGATATGCTTTATAGCAGAAAGTAAAAAATATTGTTTATTTTTCAAAATTGTAGCTATTTTTTTGTTTATAGTGCAAACAATAAAAAATGCAGAGATCATCAAATACCACCAAAGGAAAGCTTTATTTGTGGGGAAAAAAAGGACATACATTTTGACTGGGTCCAACATCGCATGACTGCGCAATTGTCAGTTAAAGTAAAGCAGTATTACAAAAAATGGCCTGGTCAAAGGGGTAAATTCTTCCGGGGCTGAAGTGAATAATAAGTACACATATAAATACATTAATTAAATGAAACGGTCACTAAACCATTACATTTAGATACTTAACATTTATTTTAAGGGTTATTGTGTAGCGCTAGTTAGGACTTGGGAATACCATTAATCCCAAAAGTGACTGGGGAAAATGGGTAAATGTGAGTGAAAATGAGTGAAAAATTTATAAAAAATTCATAAACAAATTAATAAAACAATTTTACGTGTGCTTGAAAGTGGAAATTAAGAAAAATATATGCAGAAGAAAAAGTCAACTAATGTGATTAAGTAAGTCAACTAATGTGATTAAATAAGTATAACCTTCAAAAAATTTTTTATAGGTGTATATGGCCGGGGTGAGGGGACGGAGACATCCAACATAGGTAAACTGTAAAATTAAAAATAAAATAAAAAGATTAAAAAATTGGTGTCCAGTGCTCATGAAAAATGTGAGTGATCACAGCATCAAAATTAAAGAATAAATAAATAAATATATGTTTGGTGTATCTATCAGGAGGAGGCCCACCTCCAAGAATGCAGGGACCTAAATATAAAGAACGAATCAGGAATTATATTGTATATGGCAGTTTGTACGATATCACCCAACAATATTCAGGACCATGGAAAAAACATAGTATGAAGTTCAAGAAGTTCAAAAAGTCAAAACAGTTCATATGTAGCTTCCCAGTACAGGAAATCCTTTAACCACTTGCTTACTGGGCACTTAAACCCCCCTCCTGCCCAGACCAATTTTCAGCTTTCAGTGCTCTCACACTTTGAATGACAATTACTCAGTCATGCAACACTGTACCCATATGAAATTTGCGTCCTTTTTTTCACACAAATAGAGCTTTCTTTTGGTGGTATTTAATCACCGCTGGGGTTTTTTATGTTTGCGCTATAAATTAAAAAAGACAGAAAATTTTGAAAAAAAACACATTTTTCTTCGTTTTAGTTATAAAATTTTTCAAATTAGTAATTTTTCTTCATAAATTTTGGCCACAATTTATACTGTTGCATATCTTTGGTAAAAATAACCCAAATTAGTGGATATTATTTGGTCTTTGTGAAAGTTATAGCGTCTACAAGCTATGGTGCTAATCATTGAAAATTGATCACACCCGATG
>BLSH010233013.1:433746-457928 GCA_018402905.1 Glandirana rugosa | reverse complement strand
GAGACCTTTCGCAATTGTCATCGGTCACGTCCGAGTCCGATCCAAATGTAGACACGCCTACCACGGCGACGCCCTGGACTTGTTTATGGTCGTCGGTGTTGGTGGGTGTCTCTTTATACCCTGGGCGCCCGTCCACGGTAATTGGGATTACCGTGTGGCGGTAGTGACCTTTAGCGTGGGTACGACCCTTTGAGACAAAGGCACGCCCGACTCTAAAGTTTTTATCACGTCCCTGAAAAAAGGACGTACGACACCCCGTAAATTTACTTACCCGAGAACATCGGTACGTTTGACGTAGGGCGAGCCGTCGTGTCTACATTTGGATCGGAATTTTCTCGTCATACCCCAAAAGAAAAGTCTAAGTATGATTAGATCCATCTACGTCGTAGCCAGGTTACAACGTAGACAGGTGACCTCGGAGATGTGACTCTTGACTCGCTAGTTTATGGGGGCTAGCGAACCAAGAGTGGTGTAGAGGCTCCAGTGGACAGATGCAACATTGGACCGATGCTGCATCTACCTAGATTAGTATGAATCTGAAAAGAAAACCCCATACTGCTCTTTTAAGGCTAGGTTTACATCTGTGCTGCCGAGCGGGATGCAGTTTGCATGGCTACAAGAGCCCATTCATTTAAATGCCCCACAGCATGCAGGAAAAAAGTCCCTGCACTATTTTTGAAATCTCAGCCCGCACGGAAACAGAGTTTCCCAGCATGGGTGCGATTTCCAGTGATGGCGGTGTGCCATTAGGGTTAATGGCACCTGCCCGCGGGTCCCATATTTCTCTGTGGGTGGTTGTGGCTGCTGGTATTTGTTCAGGTCCCGCAGCGGCACCATCCGCACAGATGTAAACCTAGCCTGAGCCTGCACTGGCTACTGTTAACGCTTTCCAGAGTTAACAGATGTTAAAGCAGAGCTCGACAATCCCCAAGCGCCAGGTCGCCACGGCGACCAGAAATCGCGTCCTGGCGAGCGGCACCCAATCCATCTCTCCTCTCACAATCTAACAGCATCTCTGATTTAGCGAAGAGCCGTTCTCTGCCTAAGGCTAGCTGACAGCTGTGAAATCCAGGCAGCCTGCCTAGTTCAAGTTCACTGATAACTATAAACACAAAAGTATCTTTTCATAGTTTTATCAAAGGAATTAACTCCGATCTAGATGAGGGAAGGTTAACCACTTAAAGACTAAACCTTTTTTGAAATTTGTTGCTTGCAAGTAAAAAAAAAACAGTATTTTTTTGCTAGAAAATTACTTAAAACCCCCAAACATTATATATTTTTTAGCAGAGACTCTAGAGAATAAAATGGTGGTTGTTGTAATATTTTATGTTGCACTGTATTGCGCAGAGGTCTTTCAAATGCATTTTTTTGTATAATGTGAAAGATGATGTTACACCGCAAGAATCGTGATCTTTATTCTACGCAACAAAACTGATTCTCGTTTTAGTCAGAATCGTGCAGCTCTGCTGTGTGCTGTGAGGTTGAGGAGGAAAGATGAGGCAGTTGGATATGCAAAAGAGTAATTTTTTCTATGTCCTCTGATAAAGCCCTGTGTATCGTCAACAATTACCACTCTTTATGTGCAGCTGGGCTTCAGTATTTCATGGTGACCGGAAACCCACCAGAGCAATGAATAGTCACCGTAGGGGACACACATGTAAGCAAGAAGAAACTGCAAAGAGGCAACAGAAGATCAGCAGCATTGGAATACTTCTTTCACCTTTTTTTGTGTCACTAAGGCTTCGTTTAGATGTGCAGTTGGGTGGTAAAAATGTGCAGTAGAGACATGTTTTTGCCACCTACCAACGGCCACCCTTAAGCTCCGTTAGGCAGCAGATGAGGGCATTTTACATGCCGCAGTCACGATGCATTCAGCATAATAATGAGTTTCCCCCATAACAGATATTTTAGTGTCACTCTTTCTGGCCAGCCTATAACCCTGATGTAACGGTGTTACATTGGAGTTATTGACTGGCTGCTCTGCTGTGAGTAAGTTAGGGTTAGGGGGCACAAATTACTTGCCTTACTTGACAACCCACACTACGCTAAAAAAAGCCTGGCTCCTAACTTTTTTAGCTGGCTCCTAGATTCAAAGCAAATTTGTTAAGCCCTGGGTTAAGGGAAGCAGCACTGAGGGAACAGCAGCCAGCAACATTGAAAGCTGCAAAAATTGCAAATGCTAGGGTAAGAATTTTAACAAAAAGTTTACAGCAGAATGTTAATTTTATTGTGCTCAGTATGCTAGGCTAAAAAATGCTGAGGGTTTATTTTTACTTTAAATAAGCCAAGGCATACAAAATGACTCATTTCTCAGAGGACACTGTGATCTGTTTTACACCCTGTATAAGTGATAATGTAAAAACACATTATGCAATTGTATAATTTGATGGGAAAGTGATAAATAATGTAAAAACACATTATGTAATTGTTTAATTTGATGGGGAATTTGATAGAAAGTGAATAAAAAAAGGGATGAAACACAGTAGTATATATCCTTTGTCAGTGGCACAGAGGTTCACACAGGATATACCCATGGCTATGCTGCAGTGATTTGCGAGAGATGTCTGCAATGATTTGCTTTTGAACCACTATTTCTGATGTTAACTTTTTAGGGTGTATACCTGGATATGTGGAAAGTATGAATTGTCAGCAATTCATAAACACCAGACTTTGGAAATACTTAATAAAGGCTTAAACAAAATCTGTATAAACAGACTACATAGCCTTTATCCTTTTTAAAAAAGACACTTGGTAGATAGATTTTCCCTCACTTCCTATCCTGATGATAATATTTTGCTAGACAGGAAGTGATCACACTTCAACGCTTTTTTTAGAAGAGTAAGGGAATGCTAGAACGCCTGTACAGTGCCTTGACGGTGACTGCCTCCTTGTGCATGGAATCCTCACCACTTCCATTGTTAGCATGTTGGTGATCATAAATACCACTGATACTTTATCAGGCATATCCACGATAGTGGGTCATCCAGGGGAAGGGAAGCAGATTGTCTTCCTCGTGGTGATTGTCCCCGTTGGTGTGCCGAGATGGCTTGAGATCAGTATCCGATCACGTCTCCTCTCCTCGCTCCTTCACCGAAGCCGATACTTCCGCATTGGCGTCACGTGATGCCCGTCAACACGTTTCGCTTGGCGATTGGCGTAACTTCACCTGGACAAGTAAAATAAGTACAACTAAAATTACTTAGTACTTGGTGGAGAAACCGTTGTTGGCAAGCACAGAGGTAAGATTTTTCTTGTAGTTGATGATCAGGTTTGCACACGTCTCAGGAGGGACTTTGATCCACTCTTTTTTACAGATCTTCTCTAAATCCCAAATGTTTCTTGGCTTTCTTTTGGCAATTCAAAGTTTCAGCTCCCTCCATAAATTTTCTTAAATGTGCTTCTTCTTGAGCCACTCCTTTGTTGCCTTGGCGGTATGTTTTGGGTCATTGTCATGCTGAAAGACCCATCCACGACCCAGCTTCAGTGCTCTGGCTGAGGGAAGAAGGTTCTCATCCATGATTTTACTATACATGGCCCCGTTCACTGGCCCGTCAATGCGACAAAGTCAGCCTGTACCTTTAGTAGAGAAACAGCCCCAAATCATTATGTTTCCACCTCCTTATTTGACTGTAGGGATGGTGTTCTTAGGGTTATAGTCAGCATTTTTCTGCCTCCAAACACGGGGAGTCGAATTAATGCCAAATAGCTCAATTTTGGTCTCATCTGACCACAGCACTTTCTCCCAATCCTTCTCTGACTCATTGAGATGTTCATTGGCATGACTTTACATATGCCATCTTGAGAAGGGGAACTCATTGTGTTTGGAGGAAGAAAAATGCTGACTATGATCTTAAAGTGGTAGTAAACCCTCCTATCATTTTCAGCCAAGGAAGCTGCCATCTTGGCCTCTGTTTAATCTACAACTGCCATGATGCTGCACATGTGATCAGCTATGACACCAGCCATTGGATGGTTTGAGGGTTTGGTTTAGAGCACAACCAATGGGAGAGTTATGTTTCCGGCACGTGCCGGAAATGTGACTGGTTTTTAACCTGTTAAATGCATGGGTTTACTACCGCTTTAAGAACACATCCCTACAGTCAAGTACGGAGGTGGAAACGTTATGCTTTGGGCTGTTTTTCTGCTAAAGGTACAGGCCAACATTGGCGCATTCAGGGGCCAATGAATAGGGCCATGTATTGTAAAATTGTGGATGAGAACCTTCTTCCCTTAGCCAGAACACTGAAGATGGGTCATGGATGGGTCTTTCAGCATGCAAATGACCCAACACGTACCACCAAGGCAACAAAGGAGTGGTTCAAGAAAAAGCACATTAAGGTCATGGAGTGGTCTAGACAGTTTCCAGACCTTAATCCTATAGAAAATTTATGGAGGGAGCTGAAACTTCGAGTTGCCATCGATCAGATGCTGCATCTGTCCCCACCATCTCTAACACTGAGAACTGAGTGATCGCTCGGTTCTCAGAGCTCCTTGAGCAGAGAGCGAGCTCATGATCTCAGTGGCTCGCTGAGAGGCTGAGCTGGGTGCTGGTCGTGATCTTTCCCAAGCCTGGACCGGCTCTGTGATGTCAGTCAGGTAAAAATGGGTCACAGGAGTGAAAAACTAACTGCACTCCTGTGATCCAATGGAGAAGTACAGCCAAACAAGCTTTGGCTGTACTTCTCCTTTAAGAGATATTAGTGGAAGGGGTTCTAAGGTCTCATTCACACAAGCATACTATAGTGTATAGGCTGTCTTTGAACCCACGGGGATGCACAGGTGTTCTGTCTAACCCTGTGGCAGGCAGTCCAATTCATTTCAAGTGATACTCAGCAGTTGTTCCTATTTTGACAGCCATACACAGGGGTTGATTTACTAAAGCTAGAGCGTGCAAAAACTGGTGCAGCTGTGCATGCTAGCCAATCAGCTTCTAACCTCAGCTTGTTCAATCAAGCTTTGACAATAAAACCTTGAAGCTGATTGGTTTCTGTGTGGAGCTGCACAAAATGTTGCACTTTCAAGCTTTAGTAAATCAACCCCTGTATCTCATAAAAAGTGAGTACATCCCTCATATTTTTGTAAATAATTTATTATATCTTTTCATGTGACAACACTTAAGAAATTTCACTTTGCTACAATGTACCTTAGATTGTAAGCTCCTTGAGGGTAGGGACTGATGTGAATGCACAATGTATATGTAAAGTGCTGCGTAAATTGATGGCGCTATATAAGTACCTAAAATAAATAAATAAATAATGTAAAATATTGAGTGTGCAGCTTGTATAACAGTGTAATTTTACTGTCCCCTCAGAATAACTCAACATACAGCCATTAATGTCTAAACCGCTGGCAACAAAAGTGAGTACACCCCTAAGTGAAAATGTCCACATTGGGCCCAATTAGCCATTTTCCCTCCCTGGGGTCATGTGACTCATTAGTGTTACAAGGTCTCAGGTGTGAATGGGGAGCAGGTGTGTTAAATTTGGTGTTATCACTCTCACTCATACTGGTAACTGGAAGTTCAACATGGCCCCTCATAGCAAAGAACTCTCTGAGGATCTGAAATAAAAGAATTGTTGCCCTACATAAATATGGCCTAGGCTATAAGAAGATTGCCAAGACCCTAAAACTGAGCTGCAGCATGGTGGCCAAGACCATACAGCCGTTTAACAGGACAGGTTCCACTCAGAACAGGTCTCACCATGGTTGACCAAAGAAGTTGAGTGCACGTGCTCAGCGTCATATCCAGAGGTTGTCTTTGGGAAATAGATGCATGAGTGCTGCCAGCATTGCTGCAGAGGTTTAAGGGGTGGGGTGTTAGCCTGTTAGTGCTCAGACCATAGGCCGCACACTGCATCAAATTGGTCTGCTTGGCTGTCATCCCAGAAGGAAGCCTCTTCTAAAAATGATGCACAAGAAAGCCCCCAAACAGTTTGCTGAAGACAAGCAGACTAAGTACATTGATTGCTGGAACCATGTCCTGTGGTCTAATGAGACCAAGATCAATGTATTTTGCTCAGATGGTGTCAGGCGTGTGTGGTGGCAGTCAGGTGAGGAGTACAAAGGCAAGTGTGTCTTGCCTACAGTCATGCATGGTTGTGGGAGTGTCATGGTCCGGGGCTACATGAATGCTGCCGGCACTGGGGATCTACAGTTCATTGATGGAACCATGAATGCCAACATGTACTGTGACATACTGAAACAGAGCATGATCCCCTCCCTTCAGAGACCAGGCCGCTAGGCAGTATTCCAACATGATAGCGACCCCAAACACACCTCCAAAATGACCACCTCCTTGCTAAAGAAGCTGAGGGTAAAGGTGAAGAACTGGCCAAGCATGTCTCCAGACCTAAACCCTATTGAGCATCTGTGGAGCATCCTCAAATGAAAGGTGGAGGAGCGCAAGGTCTCTAACATCCACCAGCTCCATGATGTCGTCATGGAGGAGTGGATGAGGACTCCAGTGCCAATCTGTGAAGCTCTGGTGAACTCCATACCCTAGAGGGTTAAGGCAGTGCTGAAAAAGAATGATGGCCACACAAAATATTGACACTTTGGGCCCAATTTGGACATTTTCACTTAGGGGTGTACTCACTTTTGTTGCCAGCGGTTTAAACATCAATGGCTGGCTGTGTGTTGAGGTATTTTGAGGGGACAGCAAATTTACACTGTTATACAAGCTGTACACTCACTACTTTACATTGTAGCAATGGGTCATTTCTTCAGTGTTGTCACATGAAAAGATAGAGTAAAAATATTTACACAAATGTGAGCAGTGTACTCACTTTTGTGAGACACGTTAGGTGTGGGTGCATGGCACACTGTTTGCATTTGGGACCATGCGACTGCACATGCACAACTGTCAAATTGGGAACAGCGGCTGTGTCTGTGCAGCCATTGCACACCAGTTGAAATGAATGGGACTGCGTGCACAGAGATGCATGGAACACCAATGAGGCAAACATGGCCATCATATGGGCTTACACTATAGTATACCCGTGTGAATTTGGCCTAATTCTTCCCCACTCCAACAAAAGCTTAAAGAAAATTTGGAATATTTGCTTTCTCTATTTCAATGCAATTATTTTCGGTTCTCTTGACAGGTTGGTTTAGTGCAATTCACGATTTTTCAAGGCTTTTCCAGCCGCTCATTAATATTCCTTCCAAATGTATTTTTTTGTTCCTTCAGCTTTTGCTTATAATTTGCCAGCGATCGTTTAATACATATAGCCTTGTTGGCAACAGTGTTTTTGTATATCTGCAATTTCTGGAAACAAGTTTAAATAATGTGAATGCATAATGATGATTAGCCAACTGCTACACAGATGCTATTCTGTCATATTCATGTAGAGAGGGGAGGAAGTATTTTCCTTAGGGCCGATATGGTTTAGCAAGTAAATATGAGGTTACTCCGCAAGCCGATTATGCTAGTGCATTTTCTTGAAAAAATTTAGAGCAGCAGATCAAGGTGAAAGTTTTGTTAAGTATTCATATGTGAAATATCCAGGTTTGAATAATGGTGTGTGTGATCCCAAGCTTGTACCAATGCTTGTCCAAAAGGCAAAATGTATTGTTTATTATGGTGTTGGTTCATGTCACACAATTGCCATGGAAAAAGTAATACATGCTGTACTTTTTTCAGTGCAGCAGTTTGCAACACGAACCATCCCATTGCAGTGTAGCCATTCCCCGCTCTGTCGAAGGGACATTTTGACAAACCTTTGGTTATCAGCATATTCTGACAGCAGCAAGTCATGCTGTCAGAATATAACATACTGGCAGGAAGGATTCCTCCATCCACCTCATTTGTTTGGAAGGAGAAATGTGCTACCCATCTATGTCCAGCTTTAACTAATATAATCTTTGGATCAAATTATCTGATCATTCCATCTCACCTCCACATGTTAAACATTGGTCAAACGTCCTATAGATGATACTCCATTGAAGGTAAGTATATGCTGATGGACAGAGGCGTAACTAGAACCTTCAGGGCCCTGGTGCAAGAAATTATGAAGGGCCCCCCCCCACCCCTGGCCAGGGCCCTTCCCTCTTCTTACTGATCCTGGGGCCCTTTACTCCTATTGTGGGTCCCTTTATTACGGTACTGCAGTGGGGCCCTTTCACAAGTTCTGCAGCAGGCCCCAGGGGGACCAGGGAAGCACACAGGGGCCCTGGGAACAGCAGAAGACAAGTAAACTGGATAGAGGAAAATGGGGGAGATTGGGTCCTCTAAATGCCACCCCCGCCATCCCTCCTATTCAGGTGTACAAGGGAGGCACATGGGCCCCCTGGACCATGGGGCCCGGATGCAATTTCAACCCCTGCAACCCCTATCGTTACGCCCCTGCTGATGGAAATGGAAGGATAAAAGGAAGCCTTTTGCCTTGCTCTTAGGCTCCATTCACACCTGAGCCTAGCGCAGCAACAGCTGCTGCAACACGTTTTTTTTTTTTGTTTTTAGTGGAGCGTTCTTGCAGCTGCACCAATCTTTTGAATGGGTCACCAAAAACGCTCCAAAGAAGCTCATGTACCCAATCTTGGCACAGAGCCAGGAGCATTTGCAGTTGCAATTTTTGCCGCGATTGTAGCGCGTTTTGTCCTTCGACAATTGCAGCAAAATCACACCGCATTTGGGGTTCCATTAAGAAATAATGGCATTGCAAATACGTTTCTGCTTTTTGCAGTGATTCTGGAATCTAAATCGCTCAGGTGTGAATGGAGCCTTAATTGAGAAAGCTTGTCTTTGCTAGAGTCTGAAAGTTCGAATTAGATAACTGGGTTTTTTTCCAGAACTCATTTACCAACATGTTTGATACTTGCTTACAATATTTGATTTTATTGTTACTGTGTGGTATCTTTCCATGTCTTAAAATGTTTGGACCTGTAACAATGTAATTTTGGCCACCTTGCAACATTAGAACACTTCCAATTTAACTTTGGAACTATTCCTGCCACTCCTGCTGTCTGCCGGCCAAAGCGTCTTTGTGATTTGGTTTAGCATGCTGACTTTGTCTTTTAGGAACCATTCTCGACTAGGGTTCCTCCAGAGGTTGCGAAGGAACTATGGTCAATTAAAGAGGAAGTAAACCCTGATGAGGTTTGCTTCCTCTATATTCCCCTGTAAAGTAAAAGCATAATGGGCTAGTATACATCGCATAGTAGCCCATTATGTGTCACTTACCTGCAAACAAAGTCCCCTGTGCAGGCAGCGTCCATCTTCAGCCAACTCTGGCTCTGTGACTGGCCGGAGTCGCGTGGCGTCACGCCAGTCACGGCACAAACGAATTGAAGAAACAGCACAGCAACCCGTTTCTTCACTGCACATGTGCGGAATGACGTCAGCAACAGCAGCACACTGTATATCTCCTAAACCGTGCAGGTTTAGGAGATATGCAGGGAACCTACAAGTAAGCCTTATTATAGGCTTACCTGTAGGTTAAAGTGGTTGTCACGGGTTGACAACCACTTTAATCTCCCATCTGATGGTTTCCACATAATTCCATTTTTTTATTTAGCTGAGAGTAAGGGGGGTATTCACCCCACTGATTACCAATGTACAGGGTATTTATTTTTTTATTTTTTTTTGTAATGAATCCTTATTGGGGGACACTAATCTTAGCAGGGGTTTCCTGAAACCTAAAAATAAATTCAGGGGTTCCTCTGGGGTAAAAAAGTTGAGAAAGGCGTGTCTAAGGCAATGGTACTAATTCAGTCTTAAAGTCAGGTTTGAACCCTTTTGGTGTTTGACATATTTTTGCATGTAAAGTTTGGCCAACAGTAATTGCCAACCAAAGTACACATTTAGAACTGCAACTTGCAATGAGAAAAATATGGGAACTTCCTTTGCTGTGTCTAACTTTGATGGTGCAAGTTCTGGGGCATCCTTATCCTTCCTAGCTGGTGGGCAGCTACTGACCTGGGACAAGTATATGTACTGTATATAAAGTATTTTTCTTGTTCTTGGTCAGTGGCCAGTCATGCCATTAGGGAAATACAAGACTGACAACCCTGGCACATGCACCTTGTAAATATGTCAGCATCAGACACGCAGTATGTCTATTCTGTTGTGACAGGTTCTCTTTTAATAAGATGTTTTTCCCTGCCCTGCTGTTGCTGTGTAGGGTTTTCTTTTTGTTTGATTGTCTTTAATTGGGTGGAGTAGTTCCAGTTGTTTTTGCCATTGTTGGACAAAATAACAAAAGTGGAGAGAGGCTTAAATGCCAAAATACCACTTAAATGGTGACATTGAGCAGCTGAAGAAACATTATGTAACCGTATTTTTTATGCGTTTTCATTATGCAGCTAGTGCTAGATGAAGTGTCTTTTCAAATTTGAATTCCAATGTAAGCTTGATTGAGGTATAGAACACCCTCCATATTTTGATAATAAGATGATAAGCAGTGTTATAGACAGATACCTGTCAGATTAGACAGTAATTTGGTCACTAGATGATACTGTGCTATTGAATCCATCTAGATTTTAATTCTGTTTGAACAGAGCCAAGTCCAGACTTTCATTTGTTTTTATCTCAATGTGTAAAACATTGCTGTTTTTTTGGATAAATTTGCACAATTTTAAATGTGTAATGAAAGGCACATAAATATCATATACATTCTAATGTACATTTAGCAGAACATCAATCTACACCAATACTGTTTTTTCTGGAATGTGTCATCCCAGTGCTGCGAGCATTCACTATCCATTCTGCTTCATGCGGAATGTGGCTTACATGTGTCAGTATGCTGAATACACAGATATTCATTCATGCTGGCTGTCCTACTCCATGAACTTCACTTCCTCCGTGCCGGTTTTCAGTTATTTGCTCACCTTGGACATTTGTTTCTGTCTACACAGTTCTATATGCCTTGTATAAATGCAATCTGTATGATGTAAAATATAAGTCTATATTCTCTCAGGTCTAAATCATATAGTGCAACAAATTAAGTAATTAGCTTTACATATTCACATCATAGACTTAGGCCCAAGGCACACACTTCTTTCTAACATTGTAGGTTATCCTATCTGGAAAGAACACTGCACCTGGACCTTGAGTTCATGCCATGAAAGTCTACTGCAGGGGTCTCCAAACTCTCTAAACAAAAGGCCAGTTTATTGTGCTTCAGAATTTAGGGGGGCTGCACTGTGGCTAGTGGGAGAGAAAACTCCCCAGATTCAGTGGAAGTAAACCATGCTCCATATTTGGTTTTAGTGTGGGATAGTGCTATTTTCTTTGAATCACTGGGAGGAAAGGTGCCCCATTGTTGGTATTTAATGGAGGAATTATTGGTGTCAGTGGGAGGAATGGTGCCCCATCATTGGTGTCAGTGAATGGAATAATGCCCCATCATTGATGTCAGTGAATAGAATAGTGCCCAAAGGGCAGGATAAAGGCAAGCAAAGGGCCACATCCAGCCCACAGGCTGCAGTTTATAGACCACTGGTCTACAGGATTAAACATGTCCAGGCTTCCTCTGTAATGACTCATGAAAGTGCTGTGTACATTAGGTGAAAGGGGGAAGCGTTCCTTTCTTTCTCAAATTGCTAGTTGCCTGGCTGTTATGCTAAAGGTTTAATGCATTGGGACACTGGTGCGGAACAACTATAATGATGAGAAGTTCTTGCTTTTTGCTGAGGTTTCAAAGCACAAAATCAATGTACTGTACTAGAGTTTCTTTATGGCATTTGTCACGTGTAGGGCAACTCACCAAAATGAAAGGGCTGCCATATGCATGAAAAAACATGTTAAAACGTGCATATACTTGACGCACTACATAGTGTGAATGGGGGCTAATTGGGTAAAGCTCATGATTTGGTGTGGTTTACTGGCAAAATATATAACTACTGTTGGTTACAAACAAAGCCAACTTCTCTAAAGTCTAGTACACACTATAAGCTCAGGTTGGATCCTCTGTACTTATGATTCGACATTAGTACAGCAATCTACCCTGCTGAGCTATGGTGTTCTGACAGGGGGGGCGGCCCCCTCACTAGAACATTCTGGTCAGTGCTCTTAGCCATTGGCTGAAAGCGCTGATCGGGAGCTAGTAGGCTACTGGTTTTGCAGCATGCTTGTCTGACAGAAGCTGGCCAAATGGCCGGCTTCTGTCAGACTAGCTTCTATACACATCAGTGTTACCAACCCCCAGTAAATTTACTGACAGTTTGTAAAAATCAGTGATTTTTACAACTGTCTATAAATATCAGGGTCTGATAATTTGTCATGCTGTGCTGACTTTTTAAGTGTAAACCGGGCAAACTACTTGATATGGGTATTGTAAGTGTTTCCATGTTGTGTTTAAATATCAGTTGTCTTAGTTTTTAATAGGAGTTCAGTTATTTTTCAGGTTGCCAGTAAAAAATGTGCTCCGCCAGTAAATTTCCCATGTTTTGCCAGTAAAAAACGCTGGGGGAGGTTGGCAACACTGATACACATACTTGCCATATATAAGGGCTGAATGTCAGCTGTTTTTTATTGAACCAGCCGATGTCGCATGGCATTCGGCCCGTGTGTACTAGGCCTAAATAATTAAAGCTGTTTAGAAATATACATCTTCTAACAACTCCAGTTTGTAGTAGGGTAACAATTGGATCTTGAAATTCGGTGTCAATAAGTTATAATCAACCCATGCTGTGGAAGACTTCTATTCAAGTAAGGAGTTTAAAAAGGTTGAAAGTAAAGTGTTAATTCTGTCTTATAGCAATTCTTTTTATTGGTTTTCTTCTTAGTTCCACTGGTACATAAAATGAAAAATCTAGTTGTTATTGAAAACACTTAAGGCCTCATGCACACAGGATGTTTTCTGACGTTTTTACAGCTGCTGTTTTCAGCTGCAGACGTTTTTTTCTACAGTCATTAAACCCTCCATCATGTTATCCTATGTGTTCCTGCACACATAGGCTGTTATCAACTGTTTTGAGCAGTGACGTTTTTGAGCTGTAAAAAAAACCCAGACCAGAGGGTTTTGAGACATGTTTTTAAGCTGTAATGCCCAAAAATGCGCACTAACGCTCATTAACGCTCAATAACGCCGCTCACCAACGTTTTTGGACGTTTTGTATCCATTGAAAAAAAAAATTAATGTCAGCGATAAAAAATGCTCATTAACACTCAATACCGCTGATTAACGCCACCACAGAAACGCTAAAAAAAGCTGAAAAAAAATCACCGATATGCTACTGAGGTTTTTTTAACCTCCTGTGTGCATGAAGCCTTAGAAGCATGATGTGACATATTTTCTGTCTTCCTGTACATTCTAAACCAAAACTATTTGTTGTAGTGGTCTCTTCAGGTAACATTTTGTTGGCATGCCAATCTGCATGGTATATGTTGAATATAAAGCTGATTATACAAGAGCAATTAAACTCATTCATGAAACAATGAAACATGGAGGAGAAGATGAGTAGTGTGAGGCAGAGGCGTGCTATGGATTTGTGATTTTGTTCTCAGGCTTCACCAGTGGGCTCCAACGTTAAGTTATCATTTTGTTTTATCATAATTGTAAAGACAGAGTGTGAAGATCTGTATCCGGCTCCATGTATACCAGCTTAAAAAAATCACACTTTGCAGCAGCTTTTGAGCATTTTTTTTCTGCTTCTAGAAGAAAATAGTGTTATTCTATGTGTCCATGTGCACCATTTTAGCCTAGAAGCGTTTTTGAAGCTTTAGCTTCTAGGAGCAAAGTAACCTGATGTGCCTAATTGGTAGCAGAACATTGCAGCGATGCCTACAGTAGAACGTGCTAATGTGTGTGTTGGCATAGCTGTTTGTAGTCCTATTTGTGATATTTGTGAGTGGAAAGGTGACAATAACACAGCTAAAATGCGTAAGCGTTGTCACCCTAATTTAAGTGCCTGTGGATATACCTTGCTGTTAGGATTAACAAATATACATGTTCAGCAATATTTGTGTTATAAAAAGTTTGGATATACGTACTATGTACACTTTAAAGGTACATGCTACTCAAACATTAACATTTTGCATTTAAAGTCTATCCCCAATATATTATATATATTTTTTTTATAGCCCCCCCCCCCCAGCGGCTATAATAATAAAGAATACAGTAAAGACTCACCTGCTCTGCGATCCAGCATTGATATTTTTCTGGGATGAATTGAAAAATAAATGTGAGAAGGGGGGCTGGGGTCACTGGGCTTTAAACTGACCTAAGGTACACAGCTTACATGCTTTGCCGACTGACTATATCATCCTGTCTTTTATTTTCTTCATCTGGTTTGGCTGTTACATAAATTCCTTTTGTTGCTGACATCTTTGATTTTTTAATAACCCTAACCTCGTCCCCTGTGTTAGCTGATTCCTTTGCCTTTCCTTTCCCCTCCTCTCCTCGCCTTTCCTTTGCCTTGTCCTGCCTTTCCTTTTCTTTTATATCCTTTTCTTGCCTTTCCTTTCCCTCTCCTTTCCTTTCCTTTCTTTTGCCTTGTCCTGCCTTTCCTTTCCTCTCATCTCCTTTCCTCTCCTTTCCTTTCCTTTTCTTTCCTATCTTTTGCCTTGTCCTGCCTTTCCTTTCCTTTCTTTTGCCCTGTCCTGCCCTTTCTTTTCTCTTTCCTTTCCTTTATTTTGCCTTGTCCTGCCTTCCATCTCCTCTCCTTTCCTTTCCTTTCATTTCCTTTCCTTTCTTTTGCCTTGCCCTGCCTTTCCTCTCCTCTCCTTTCCTTTCCTTTCCTTTCCTTTCCTTTCCTTTCCTTTCCTTTCCTTTCCTTTCCTTTCCTTTCCTTTCCTTTCCTTTCCTTTCTTTTGCCTTGCCCTGCCTTCCCTCTCCCCTCTCCTCCTCTCCTTTCCTTTCCTTGCCTTGCCTTGCCTTGCCTGTATATAACTTAGAGCAAGCAGAAGTGGATTTGTTACCCCCAGAAGTCCTTTATATTCCAGCTCTCTATGCGGGATAAATACAAAAGCCAAAAAAATGACTTGTAGCTTTTGACAAAAGAAACACTTTAATAGCAGTTTTCTTCTTTTTCTCTTTGTAAAATCCTGAATGTTTAAGAGATCAATTAGAGTTGCTATTTTGTTGATGCTTATCTGAAATACCACATTTGTTTAATATATATATAAATAGTTGATGTGACTGATAAGTGATCTTATGTGACAATATTATAAGACAAGCTGAATGAGGAAGATGTGAGGATTTGGTTGGGGAAGTGTAGGACTGTATTAACCAGAAGAAGTGCTGCATTTATCATAGCTGGCAAATATAAAAGTGCTTGTGAGAGGAGATTAATGTAAAAATGATGCGTTTTGATTTACTGATCCACTACGTACTATGCATCCCCTCTACTGAGTTTTGCTATGTGCTGTCTTAAAGAGTCCCTCAGCCTGGGATCTCAGCAAATCACCAATCAGCACAGTGGGACTTCTATTGCCCCTTCTTTCAACTAGCATATGCAATGTGAACTTTCCATTTTTGTAATTACAAGGTATGCAATCTTATTCCTGCACTCCTGTCATCACCTCTTATGGATTTCATTCAGCCAAGTGAAGGAAGTCAATACGCTGCACGTGCAGGAGAAATCTTAGCATTCAGCATATTATCAGCAGTTTTTAGGGCTCTCTTTGAAAGTGTTTAAGATTTTATTTCAGTCTTGGCAAAGACAAATCAATTAGGATTTTCATAGGAAGTGTTCAAGTTGTGTTATAGCTCTGCATTTCATTTATATACATGTGGTTTGCCATTGTGTATCAGTATGTAGCTATTAAAGTATACAGTATCTAAAGTGGATTTTCAAGTTTTTTTTTCCTCATGGATGGAACAGAAAATGGTTACAATCTTTACTAGGTATTTATTGCTGTCTGTGTCACCTCTGGGGTGATTCATATCCTCTATTCGTCCTAATAATCCTTGTCACCAGGGCTAAAAGTAAGAGAGGATCCAATATTTTGAATTGTCGCTAGAACACTCTATGTAGGTATACACAGACACCCCCCCATCCACACTATACAGCATAGATGCTGTGATTATTGTGTTCTCACAACACAGCTGGTGCCTGTCAGCATACATGAATGGTGTCTGCATCTGATTGGATGCAGCTGCTGTTTGATCCACTTCCTGCCCGGCTCCTTCAATTTTTCAATCAAAAGATGTCAAGCTGGAGGTGGCCAACAAGGCCACCCATGTTGCAAATTTTAGCCAATTTCTGAGATAAAGGCCAACATTTGTATAGTGTATGCCCAGCTTAATTTGGGTTAGTATGTGTATGCATGCATGTGAGAGAGGGACCTTAGATTGTAAGCTTCTTGAGTTCTGGGACTGAGGTGAATATACTAATGTGCGTTGGTACTATAGAGACACCTGTAATGAATAATTCAATAAATAAAATTATGATAGAGGGGAAATATTTCAATGTGTACATGTGTTCAAGTGTACCTTCCTTTGGAGAGATCATCACCACTTCATGTTGTATCTCTATTCAGAGAGTGAAGAAAATTATCCCAAAATACACAGTTAAAACTAAAACACCCTACAGGGGTTTTAATCATTCCATACTCTATTCAAGGCTTAAAAAATAAAAACAATCATAATTGGGTTTCAAAATACTTCAAATATATCTTGTAGTCAGTTATCTGAGACAAGTAATCAGTGAGCATTTTTTTGCCTTCGCTAGGGTAAACCAAACACCACCCCCCCGTTGCTCGGCCATCAGCTCCGCAGTTACCCCATCTAGGTCAGGCGTAGCTTCGGCTTCCCCCATGCGTCTCCTCCTCCTTGGCGGGCAATACAGTCGCTTCTCCTCCCAGCCAATCGGCTCTTAGCACCTGCTTCCTGATTGGCTGGGAGGAGAAGCAGGAAGACAATAGTGAATATTATTTCTCTATTGTCACACAACTGGGTGGGCTCAGGGCGCAGTGCCCTGTGTCCCGAGTTCACCATTTTTTGAAGCCAATTAGAGCCTCAGGCACTAATCATGTGCTTCCAAAAAAAAAAAAAAACATTGAAATCAATGCATCCGGTGCCCTGCATGTAGATTAGGGACTGGGTGCATGGATTAGGGGGGCAGCGCCCCTGCACCCCTAATGGAGTGGCCGCCACTGCCAATCAGTAACTTAGACTACTAGCCAGTAGCATTTTCAGGAGTGGTCACCCGTGTGCTTATATTATTATTTTTTTTAAACAGTTATTATTATTAACTTTGTAATACAAGATTTATATAGCAGTCATCCTTGTAGATCTTAGCAGAACCCTAGGCTAATGAATCACATTATTGATAGGTTCATTTATACATTTTACCATGTGTGTACATACAGTATGTAGATCAGTGGTTGTCATCTTATGAGCTAAAGGGGGTCTCAAATGTGGCCCTTGACATCACCAAAGGGCTACACATATTGTTCACTATACTATATGCAATGCTTGAGAGGACTGTCATAAATAGAAGACCTAATAGAGGAAATGAGGGTCAGAGATTGTAGAAATGCTACACTTTTGGGTGGGGATATGCTGCAGAAGACAATATGAAACTGGGAACATGTTACATGAGACTAATAGAGATCAGTGCTATTACCCGAAATCAATGTTCCCACTAAGACTGCTGAGGTCCGAGGGCCGCACATCACATACCAAAGAGGCCGCATGTGCGCAGGTTGGGCACCAGGGATGTAGCTGATTCAGCAGCCAGAGTTCATTTCTTTATAAATAACAGCCTAAGGGCCCCTTGATATCATGTCTTGTAGCTGCTCTAACATGCATTCAAAGAGCTTCAAAAGCACAGGAAAAATAGTTTCTTTTATAATCTATGAAGCGCTTCAGGTGAGTGCATTGTGTCACAGTACAGTGCATTGGTTTTTGAAAAATCCTCCTTACTGCATGTTTCTGCAATTCTTGAAAAAATACATTGCATTATAGTCAATGGTAACGTGTTGAAAACAAACTAAAATGTACTAAAAGCATAATATGTTTTAATCAGTGTGCTTTCAGCCACATTTCCATGGATTAATGTTTGCTCCCTGCACATAGGGAGAAAAGAAGGAATAGCGCATGTAGGCTGGGTTAACACTTTGTGCGGCCACGGGGCACAGCAGGGGTCTTGTGCATCCCTTTCACCAAATTTTTGGCTGAATTTGGACCTGAAATGTAGCCAAAGATGCACAGGACTCTTCTTCTGCACTCCGCGGCCGGCCTAGAGGAGTGTGAATGGCTCCTTTGAGTGCCGGTCACAGTCTCCCATCATGCGATTTGGATGCGGAGAAACACATCCAATTCACAATAGTGTGAAACCAGCCTTAAACATGTCTGGCGGTTCTTTCAATTTTAACACTACCCCTTGCAAATGATTTCTGTGTTTTTAATAAAACGCGTATACATTTCCTAATGCAGTAGTGTAAATAAAATGCACAACAAGGATGTTGCATTACTTTTGTTATGTTTTTGAATTAAACCAAAGACTACTCGGGTTTTTTTTCTATTCATATATATATTTTTAACAACTGAATGGGGATCTAGTCTAGTTTTTGCTTAAATAGCAGACATCCAGTTTAGTCCACCCATAAGAATGTGACACTCAAGGTTATTCCAGTTCAAAGACTTGCTGTAATTAACTTCTCCAAACAAATGTACATTTTCTAAAACAAACAATTAGTGTTTTTTGTTTCTTTGCTAATGAACTACAAATTGTGATTTTAGGGAATAGTTGTTTTGTTTACCCTTATCTAGCTTAGTGCTTATCAACAAGCTGGTAAACATAAACAATGGACCTAGGAGTATGCACTTGGATTACCCAGTAGTGATAGCTGACCACACTCAGATCACATTTCATTTGATTCCTGCTGAATCATCAAATTTGTTCCATTGGTGGCTCTGTTGGCACCAACTGGCTCAACAAATAGTTTTTTTTTTTTGGAAAAGCCAGGTAGAAAACAACACTTGCCTCCAATCAGATGCAGCCACAGTTCAGATATTCAGCTATTCCTAAATGCAAGTTCATTTATCCACACTGTTTAGCAGGAATGGGGGAAACAAATGCGACAAAAGCTGGCCATGCATGCATTGAAATGTGTAGGTTAGCTGATTTTACACGAGTCCATCTATTGTATCAAAGCAAAAAGGGATTTTAAAGGTACCGTACAATAAACAACACATATTTAAAATCATGCAATGTTTTATTTTGACAATTTAAAAGAAAAAAATCATAGATCAGCATGTCCAAAGGAATAAGATTACAAAAATGTGTTTATTGTACAGCACCTTTCTGTTCTGATTGCTAATGTAGAATTTTGGGATGCGGTGCCAATGGTTTTTCCCACTTCCCATATCTTCTGGTTAATAAGTCAATCTATCAATCGAAGGATATAAGGAAGAAATGGGGACGCCAACTGAATAACTGAAATAAAATGAATGTTGGTATAATGGTAGCTGCTCCTAATTTAGCCAAGCACTAAAATGCAAATATAATATGTTTTTTTTAGCCAAACAACGCCTGTACACGTACCAGTGTGAAAGGGGTCTTAACAAAGCAGACCCCCGATCTGTCAGGGGAGTAGAGAGAGATCGTCTGTTCCCAGTGATCGAGAACAGCGATCTCTCTGTACTCCTAGTCAGTCCACTCCCCCCACAGTTAGAAACGCCTCCTTAGGGAACATTTAACCCTTTGGTCACCCCTAGTGTTAACACCTACCTACCTTACCAATATGTTGTGAATAATAAACCACAATATGGAACAATAAGCAATCCACAAATACCCATGAAAAAAGCATGAATGATCAAGAGGTGACTGTAAACATCAAATGACATAAGATAAAAAATGTATCCATGAAATATGAAAAACCAAGTCAGTTAAAAAATAAGAAGTAAAAAATGAATAATATCATATATAAAAAAATAAAAACATATATAAATGTGAAAAATCCATCCAGTCCACTTATATAACTCCAACAACATTGTGTCTACAAAATACTGTACTCCAATGTATCAATTTTTTTTATTATATATATATATATATATATTATAATCTATCAATCGACTTATGTACAACCAGCCTAACGTGAATGATCAACGAGTGACTGTGAATATCACATGACATAAGATAAAAATGTGTCCATTGATAAAATATGAAATACCAAGTCAATAAAAAATAAGAAGTAAAAAATGAAAAATATTATATATAAAAAATGAAAAACATACAGTATATAAATGTGAAAAATCCATCTAGTCCACTTATACAACTCCAACACCACTGTGTCTATAAAATATTGTGCTCCAATGTATCAAATTTTTTTTTGTCATATATTATAATCTATCAATCGACTTACATATAACAAGGCTATCATGTTTTTCGCGAACGATCAATGCCCCCCCCTCCACCCGCTATAGCCTGCAACACTAATCAATGCATTCTCCCGCTGTCAGAATACAATAACTCAGCAGGAAGGATTCACCTCAAATGTGTGGATGGGGGAATCTGATCATTTTTTTTTTCATTCATCCCACTGGTTGAACGGAAAAAAAAAAAAAAAAAAGGTGTATAGGCTGCCTAAGGTGAATAAAGGTACAGTGAGAGGTTTGACTGTTATTTGATGGACCTTGGGGACAAATCATAACTCTTGTCCCTAACTTGTCTTATGTTCTGAAAAAGTATATGCAATGTGTTTGAATCATTGAGGAGAGAAGCGAATGAACACTGAATGACCACAGAAACTTTCCAGCGTGTTATATAAACAGTGATAAAACCAGGAAACCCGAATGACGCGCTGAGCAGTTTGCCTATTGTTGCCAAGATCTCGCACCAGGGAGATCCACACAAAATAATATTCTTGATTTGACTAAGTTTGTGATGTGTTACATGGAGAAAAATAAATGACTTGATCAATCACAGGACGATGAGTTTGGGTGGGCATCAAAAGTGTCAAGTAAATCTCTGCATCCAAGTGGAGACCACTCTCCTTCATGCCATAGATAAGAACACCAATGCTTTTATTGCAGGTGCACAAAAATGAAACCTTGACAAAATAAGGTAAAATACAGTTGCTGTAGTATATAGATTTGATGTCGGGGCAATTGTGACATGCAGAACCTTTATCTGCTATGATGAGGGATCTTTTAGTCCTCATCATTATTAACCAACTGCTTGTGCAATAAATGTGTGGACAGCTCAAATTTTTAATTTTGTCTCAGTTTCAGTCCCAGTGACAGTAGTCACCAGGGCAATTAGGATAAATCATCCCATCAGGAACACAGACAGCAAAAACCTGACAGGGGTTTTATCACTCGCTCTATCCAAGACTATACATTTTTTTCTTAAGTTTTAGGTTTGCATTGGCTTCCATTGTTCTGCACACATTTAGTACAGTCCATAGCTGTAGGCTAGCAGTCATAGCAGAACCTTCAAGAATCTGATTACAAGAAAACAGACACAAATATAAAACATGTCCACAGTTTCTCCTCTGTGATTTTTGTTTCAAAACACTAAGGGCTCATGCACACTGCAGCCCAATTTGAGCTTTTTTTCAGCTTGAAGAAGCTTGTGATTTTTGGGGCTCTTTTGCATATTTTTATTGAGCTTCTTTGAGCTTTTTTGAGCATAAGCGTTTTTTCACAAACCCTCCACTCAGCTCATTTTTCCTAATTTTTGTTTTGTGTGTTTTCGGAGCTCCTCTTTAAAATAACGGTCACTGTTGTACATAAAAAACTCACAGGGCATCATTCAAACTGTGAAGGAGTAGAATTGTTGGGAAGACTAATCTCAAATGAACTAGAGTTAATGTAATATCAAATAGGAAAAAGGTATAATATCCCAATAAGTAATGCTGATTAATTCATAAGAAGCTTAATTTAAAGTGTTTGTAACCCTAACAAAAAAAAAAAAAAAAGACCCTACTCCTTTAAATCATGTTATACAGCACAGTGCTTGTGCTGTGTAATTTGACCCTACGTAACACCTGAAATACCTGGTTGATCCTGCCTGGTTCTGCCCTACTTGCTGTAAACTGACCACGTTTATCATGGCTGCTAAGCCCTGACACATGTCTCCTCTCTCCCCAAATCCCCCCCCTCACTGCTTGTCAGCTCCAATCTGCTCCACGATCCTCCCCTCCTGCTGCTAAAATAATAGTGTCATGTCCCTACAATACACTCTGTTAGGTAACAATATGTACCCCACTGTATGTCCTTTATTTAAAAAAAGTCAATTTCTACCTTATATCAGAGTGTCTCCTGGTGCTCGAGTTACACCTCACCTCTCTCCTTCCTTCCTTCCTCCCAGCTGAGTTCTCAGCCCCTTCCACTGTAGCTGTTAGACTGGGGGAGGAGAGAAGCGAGAAGTCATGTGAGCACCAGGGAGAATCTCTGATATAAGGTAGAAATTATTATTATACAAGATTTATATAGTGCCAACAGTTTGCGCAGCGCTTTACAATATAAAGAGAGAAAATACAGCAACAGTACAACTCAAAACAAGAGGGTTAGAGGGGCCTTGCTCCTGCGAACTTACAATCTAAGAGGGAGGGGCTGGTGAAACAAAAGGTAGGGGCCGTGAGGGATGAACTGATGAGGGGAGTAGAAGATTCTGTTGTTAGCTGGAGGCAGGATAGGCCTCCCTGAAGAGATGAGTTTTCAGGGATCACCTAAAAGTGGACAGAGTAGGAGAAAGGCGGACAGATTGGAGTAGAGGGTTCCAGACGATGGGAGAGGCTCTGGAGAAGTCCTGGAGATGAGCATGGGAGGAGGAAACAAGGGATCTAGAGAGCAGAAGGTCTCGGACAGTTTAGGTGATATTTGGAGATAAGATTGGTGATGTAGCTTGGGGCTGAATTGTAAATGGCTTTGTATTTTATGGTTAGGGTTTTGAATTTTATTCTTTGGGAAATGGGAAGCCAGTGGAGGGAATGGCAGACACTGAACATTTGGATGAGTCTGGCAGCGGCATTCATGATAGACTGAAGGATGAGGTAGGCCAATGAAGAGGGGGTTACAATGGTCAAGGCGAGAGATAACAGGGGAGTGAATAAGTTGCTTAGCGGTGTCAATGGCTAGAAAGGAGCGTATTTTGGAGATGTTTCAAGGTGAAGTCTGCACCACTTGGAGAGTGATTGGATCTGGGGCTGAAAGGACAGGTCAGAGTCTAGGATTACACCTAGTACCTTGGTATGAGGGGAGGGACTGATAGTTTTATTATTGATTTTGATGGAGATGTCAGGGGGAGGGGCACGGGCTGGAGGAAAAATTATGAGCTCAGTTTTAGAAAGATTGAGTTTGAGGAAGTGGTGTGACATCCATGCTGATATGTCAGTAAGTTAGTAATGCGAGAGGAGACTGAAGGAGTGAGGTGAGGAGTAGAGAGATAGATTTGTGTGTGGAAGCCATGGGAGTTTATTAACAGACCAAGGGAGGAGGTGTAAATGGAGAACAGAAGGGGCCAGAGGACAGAACCTTGAAGTACCCCAACTGAAAGAGGAAGTGGAGAAGAGGAAACAGAGTTATAGGCCACACTGAAGGTAGGAGGAGAGCCAGGAGAGAGCAGAGTCTTGAAGGCCAAGAGAGTGGAGTTTTTTGAGGAGGAGGGGATGGCCAACAGTATCTAAGGCTGCAGAGAGGTTGAGTAGTATGAGTAGCTTTTTTTTTTTAATAAAGGACATACAGGGAGTGCAGAATTATTAGGCAAGTTGTATTTTTGAGGAATAATTTTATTATTGAACAACAACCATGTTCTCAATGATTCCAAAAACTCATTAATATCAAAGCTGAATATTTTTGGAAGTAGTTTTTAGTTTGTTTTTAGTTGTAGCTATTTTAGGAGGATATCTGTGTGTGCAGGTGACTATTACTGTGCATAATTATTAGGCAACTTAACAAAAAACAAATATATACCCATTTCAATTATTTATTTTCAGCAGTGAAACCAATATAACATCTCAAAATTCACAAATATACATTTCTGACATTCAAAAACAAAACAAAAACAAATCAGTGACCAATATAGCCACCTTTCTTTGCAAGGACACTCAAAAGCCTGCCATCCATGGATTCTGTCAGTGTTTTGATCTGTTCACCATCAACATTGCGTGCAGCAGCAACCACAGCCTCCCAGACACTGTTCAGAGAGGTGTACTGTTTTCCCTCCTTGTAAATCTCACATTTCATGATGGACCACAGGTTCTCTATGGGGTTCAGATCAGGTGAACAAGGAGGCCAAGTTATTCATTTTTCTTCTTTTAGACCCTTTCTTGCCAGCCACGCTGTGGA
>BLSH010233013.1:406985-426078 GCA_018402905.1 Glandirana rugosa | reverse complement strand
CCGTTGTTTTCACTCATGTCGGGATTCACTGTTATAGGTTTAACCCCGAACATGATAACAACCCCAAACACACCTCCAAGATGACCACTGCCTTGCTAAAGAAGCTGAGGGTAAAGGTGATGGACTGGCCAAGCATGTCTCCAGACCTAAACTCTATTGGCATCTGCGGGGCATCCTCAAACAGAAGGTGGAGGAGCACAAGGTCTCTAACATCCACCAGCTACGTGATGTTGTCATGGAGGAGTGAAAGATGACTCCAGTGGCAACCTGTGAAACTCTGGTGAACTCCATGCCCAAGAGGGTTAAGGCAGTGCTGGAAAATAATGGTGGCCACACAAAATATTGACACTTTGCCCCAATTTGGATATTGTCACTTAGGGCTGTACTCACTTTTGTTGCCAGCGGTTTAGACATTAATGGCTGTGTGCTGAGTTATTTTGAGGGGACATCAAATTTACAGTTATACAAGCTGTACACTCACTACTTTACATTGTAGCAAAGTGTCATCATGTGAGGGGTGTACTCACTTTTATGAGATACTGTATGTATGCATGTGAGATTGTAAGTTCCTTAAAGCAAGGGACTGATGTGACTGAACAGTATGTTAAGTGCTGCCTAAATTGTTAGCACTAAGAGATGCAAAAAAGAATAGAAACTTGTATTTTCTAAAAATAAAAAAAAAAACATGGTAATTACCAAAATACCTCACTTACAATAAAAAATGTATAAGATAGAACGAGTCCAGAGATGGGTAACAAAAATGGTGAAAGGTCTGAGTGATAAAATATCAGGGGAGACTTCAGGAACTTAAAGCGGAGTTCCACCCAAAAGTGGAACTTCCGCTGGTCGGATTCCTCCCCCCTCAGATGTCACATTTGGCATCTTTCGGGGAGGAGAGGGAAGAGGACACCTGCCCTGAGAAAGCGCATCTTGGCTCGCGTATGTGCAGTAGGGGCCCGGCCATGAAGCCAAACAGCTACACATCAGGGTTCCCTTAGTCTCAATGGCGGCGGCTTCACTCGTCCACCGATCCGAAGATCGGTGGGCGGTGCCGACATCGCTGGACTCCAGGACAGGTAAGTGTCCTAAAGTTAAAAGTCAGCAGCTACTGTATGTGTAGCTGCTGACTTTTAATTTTTAAAGGAGAGGCGGACCTCGGCTTTAATATGTACAGTCTGGAGGAAAGAAGGGAAAGTGGAGACATGATTGAAGCCTTTAAATACATCAAGGGGGTGAATAAGGTTCAGGAGGGCAGTCTTTTCAATATGAAGCTGAGATCAAGAACACAGGGACATGACCTCAAACTCATCTTAGAAAGTATTATTTTACTGAAAGGGTTGTTGATACTTGGGAAAGACTTCCAGCAGAGGTAGTGAGTCAGTCAACAGTAAGTGGATTCAAACATGCTTGGGACAAAAATAGATACAGTATATACCCAGACAAAAAGCTAACAAAAAATTCTAAAACGTAATAAATAAAAAATGAATAAATACATTTACAAAAAAATTAAAAAGGCAGACTTGACTTGATGGCCAACTTCTACCGTCACTATGTTTTTATGATTATGCTACTATTTGATACTCAGTGCTTCAAGAAACTAAGTCATTATGTTCACATTTGGATTTAATTTAATTTAATTTAATTTAATATTTTATGTGCTTTCTTAAGACATAAAGATAGAATATTTTGCTTAGAGTTTAGTTATAGTGATCCACTGTATTGTCTTATACCCCAGATAGCAAGCAGTTGTGCTGCAAGTTTGAAAATGATTTGCTAAGCTATTTCTAGACTTGCCAGGTTTTACAAGCTTGTTGCACAATTGCAGCAAGTCTGCATTGCATGACTCCAGATCAACTTAGGGGTTGCTGGAAGTAGTGGTTTGCCTGTCACACTGCCCTCAGTCACTCTTTTACACACATCCGGAGTCAGGAAGAACAGGCCGGTACTTGTGTTTTTTTTGTTTATTAGGGGATTTAACTTGGATGGGGTATAGGATGTTTATGGGATGCCCAGCGGATCAAACAGTTGTTCAACGGGACCATCTATATACACTCCTGTATATACAATTCTTTCCTCCTCCAGCACAATCTTGCCCATTACAGACAGGGGTCGCGGACCCATCTGGTATAGCAAAAAGTACAAGGTGTGCTAGCTAGCCTCGTGGACTACTGCTCCCAGTCAGTCCCTCTTCAGGCCCTGCCAACCCTCCTGGCTTCAGCAACCCAACTCCACTGCCCAGTGACACCACAGTCCCAAAGGGCTCTTGCACCCTTCTCAGAATGTCTCTCTCTCTCCCAAAGCTGCTCCGGTGTGCCTCTTCCAGCATCCCTGAGTGTGTGTCACTCACCGACACCTAGTGGATCCCTCCTTGAGACTTGCCTGGCAGCACCACTCCCTTGCTCTCTAAAGCACCCTGGTCAGGACTCCCCTTGGATGTACTGAGGGGTCCCTTTCACTCCCAAGCCTTCAGGCCCAAGGTCACCCCACCCCCCCCCCTAGACTGGGGGCTTCCTGAAAGGCCTCCACAGCTAGTGCGCCATCTCCCAGTTCTTCCACCAGAATTTTCCTCCCTGGCTGGCCTGACCCCAGGTATTGAGGCCTGCCCCCTACCAATCCAGATTGGGGATTGTACAGAGCACCCCAAACACCCTAGGCAGCTCCACCCCTCCTTCACACACTCTCTTCCTGAAGCCTCTAGAAGCAGAGGGGAGGTTACCAAGAGGTGTCACTGCCTGTGAGTCACCAACCACTCCCTAGGCCACTCCCCTGCCTAGGATCAAAACAATCAGTCCTGACTAAATTTACCTCACCTACCAAAAGCCTAACACCTAGCACCTATCTAAAAGAAGAGGGCGCTACACAAACATTCTGCAAGTTCTGGTTCAGTTATGTAATATAATAGTCTCCCCACCACAGGGGTCACTGTGGCTGAATTTTCATCCTGTAGACTTGCAGAGCTCTTGCTGTAGACTCACCACTGCAACTTTGCTCTTTCTGGAGACTTGCCACACAAATTTGCTACAAATTGGAAAAGCGTCAATGAGAACTTGTGCTTCAAGTGCTCTGCAAGTGTACAACTTGTCAATGAAAATGTACAGCAAGTTAACAGACTTACAATTCAACATTGCCACAAATTTGTGGCAAGTTCTCCTTGCTATCTGGGAATGCTCACGGTATGCTTCAAATGATTATAGGGGTCAGTTTTGGCCGTTCTAAGCCAATATTTAAGAACAGACTTGGCTGTCCTTGTACAAATCCATTTCTTTATTGTGTATGTCAAAGCTTTAGAATTCTCTTCCCTGTACATTCTGCTAGAAAATTGCAGTCCCAGAAGTTTTTCCTTCCTTATATCCAAACTTTCTGACCAACAGCCAAGTTGGAATTTCAGAAAGGTTTGCAATGAAATGTTTTAACTTCTTTTTTTTTTTCATATATAAACTAAGAACTTTGCAGTCTATATATGCTTTGCGTAACAATAGCACCGGGACTTCAATATTTGATTAGTTGCCTTTTATCACATGAATAAGGGAAGTTAAATTCAGGAAATATACAAATCCTATGTTGAGATGATAAAGCTACTCTACTATTCTTGCCGTATCCTGGAGGTTTCTAAAGGTTTTTAACCCTTGACTTAGGAATAGTTCTAGAGATTGAATTTTGGTACATAAGCATTAAAAAGCAGGGCAATAAAACCTATAACTTTGCACCTTATAAACTTTATCCAGATTCAATTCAGAAAATGCCAGTGGCTTACAAATCAGGAGCTCTGTTTTTGTGGCTCTTGACCAAGCATAAACCATTATTTCTACAGAAGAGAAGAAAAATTAGAAAAATATCTCAAGATATTGTAAGTGCCTCTTTTGTCCGATCCTTCCTGTCTTTCCCTACTTATTCTCATATCTGTAATCTTCCTGACTTGCTATGTCACGCCTTTATTATTTAGTAGGAAAACAGTAGTGAAAGTTGACAAAATTTGGCCAATGATTGCCCAATGCTTCAGAAATAGATTCCTAAATATCACCAGGAGAGTCAGACCAGTAGTATCCAGGAGTTGAAGAACTTATCATGTTTCTCCCCCAGTAACTCACAGCTTAGGCATGCAAGATCTGGCTGCCAAAAGAGTATCCTACAATGGTGCAAGCTTGCATTTGGTGAACTTTCATTCGTTTGAGCCTGTAGATAGGGTAGGGTGCGGGGAGCAATAGTGACCCAGGACCATGGATTATTCTCTGTGGAGCAGTGGTTCTCAACCTGGGGTTGGGACCCCCTCAGGTGGTCAAATGCTGATTTGCCAGGGGTCGCCGGGCTGTTCTCAGAGCCCCTGCCACTCTTTTCATGGCCACCCAGCAGGGCTGTTCCTGGAGCCCGCGGCCACCCACTCAGCCTTTTTGCGGCCGCCCATTCAGTTCATTGCATGACTGGGGTCAGCTGACCCGGTACAGTGATGGGGAGGAGCTGCAGGAGGTTGTGATCATTGTGCGCGGAGACCTCATCTCCTAACTGGAGACACATGGAGCGGGGGGAGCTGAGAGAGAGACGGGGCTATGCAGGGGGAACCAAGTGGACAGTAAGCGTCACTGATCGAGGCACCCAGCAATGCCACTGAACCCAGTCCCCACCACCACCACTGATTCCACCCCCCGCCCAGCACTGCCACTCATCCCATCCCCCCAGCACTGCCACTCAATCCATCCCTCCTAGTGCTGCCGCTCATTCCATCGCCCCCTTTAGCACTGCCACTCTTCCCATCCCCCCTAGCACTGCCACCCATCCCCTCCCCACCAGCATTGCCAATCATCCCATCCCCCAGCACTGCCACTCATGCCATCCCCTCACTGGCACTGCCAGTCATCTCAACTCCCTGCCAGCACTGCCACTCATCCCAATCCCCCCCACCTCAAAACGAGTAAGAGAAGGAATAAAAAGAAAGAATACATGGAAGAGAGGAAAATAGGAGGAGAAACAAAGAAAAAGGGAGAGAAATAATAAGAGAAAGAACAAGAAAGACGAGAGAGAGATGGGGAAAACTCAAGAAATTAGAGAGAGATAAAAGGGAAAGAAAGGAGAACAAAGAAAAAGAGGGGTACATTCTAAAATCATAAAGTGTTTTAATACTGTACGAGTGGAAGGAACTCAGGAAGAGATAAATGTCTGCGAGTTAGGGGCGCAAATTACTTGCCTTGCCTTGGGTGCTGACAACCCAGGCTACAAAAATTATTTTACTGTAAGGGGTCCCCACAACTTGGGAAATTTTATCAAGGGGTCATGGCACTACAAAGGTTGAAAACCACTGCGGTGGAGGATCGGTTAATTGGCAGTAAGGAAGGATTAAGCTGGCCATACATTATGCAGTTTTCTTATTCAATTTCCGTTAGATTTACCTTCAACTTTGTAGTGCCAGGGCCTGCCTGATTGCAGACAAATTAAAAGTGTTTAGGTTTGACCTCATATTATATGATTTTGGTAAACCTAAACCCGGCCATAGATGGAGTGATTTTCTTTCCTGCAATCATGGGGTGCAGGAAAGAATATCTCTTGATTCCCCTATCAACACAGTTAGTGTTCATAGGGGAATCCCTCCCGCAGAGCTATTGTGTTCACCCGGTGGTGTGGCGGGGGGAGCCGTCCCCGCTGGGAGAACTGCTAGTGGCTGTAATAGCCGCTGGCAATAATTGCATGTAAAATCCGGCAGGCTGGTTGTACCCAAGTTGATCGCTCAATCTACTTGGGTACATTCAGCCTGCCCATGCATGGTTCAAATCTTGGCCGGTCCCTGCAGAACCAGCCAAGATTCAACTGTCTATGGCTAGCTTAAAGGAAAATTGTATAATGTATGGCAAGCCTTACAGACAGAACAGTCCTGTTCAAACTGTAAACAGCCTTACCTGAAGAATGTTCTCTTATGCCTTCATCTTTGCCTCACCTTTCTAATTCAACAAACTGGCTAACTTGAAGCAATAAAGCTAATTGACCCCAACAAACGCCAATCCTGAGCCCCCATAATAAATACAGTATGTGGCCTGCTATGATGATAGTTATGCCACTATGTTAATAGCAATTTCTGATTGCCAGTGCATACGGTTCAGATTGCTAGCAAATAGTACATATTTTGTCACTGGCTTTAAAGTGATTGTAAAGGTACAATTTTTATTAAAATAATAAGCATGTCATACTTACTTGCTCTGTGCAATGGTTTTGCACACAGCATCCCTGAACCTCCTCTTATGGGGTCCCCCACCAGTGCTCCTGGCTCTTCCTCCCTTCCATGCGACCATATAACAAGCTCCCTGCTATGGGGGCACTTATGCAGGCACACACAGCGCAGCTGGGCTCTAACTCCATCTCCCTCCTTACAGGATTTGATTGACAGCAGCCAGGAGCCAATGGCTTCCCCTGCTGTCTCTGAGCCACATGAGGAGAGAGAGAGCAGCGCTTCTGCTCTCGGGCACAGCACTGGATCGAGATCAGGTAAATATTCGGGGGGGGGGGGGGGCTGGGTGGAAATGATTACAGGTTTTTTACCTTAAAGTAATTGTAAAGGTAAATTAAAAAAAAAAAAAATAACAAACATGTCCATACATACCTGCTCTGTGCAGTGGAATTGCACAGAGCGGCCGCGTACCTCCTCTTCTTCTCCTAGCCCCTCCTCTCTGTCCAGTGCCCCCATGGGGAGCGGCCTCCCATTGGTGGCACTCATGCGTGCTCGCACTGAGCACTGCTGCTGCGTCTATTGACACAGACAGCGGGACTCGGCCCCGCCCCTGCTCCCTAATCACTGGCTTTTATTGACAGCACTGGGAGCCATTGGCAAAGCCAGCGAGAAGTGAGGGGAGAGAAGAGCTGCAGACATGCACGGCGCTGGATCGAAAGAGCCCACAGGTAAATGAAAGGGGGTGGGGGGTGAGGGGGGATGCTGCCACCATTTTTTACCTTAAAGCGGAGTTCCACCCACAAAAATTTCTTTATATCTTTCAAGTCCTTTAATGAATGTGACTCACCTTTGGAGGAAATTTTTTTTTATACTGACCCTAAGTGCCTTGTTGCTAGGAGGTCTCTGTAATCTTCTTTTTCTGGTTCCGCGGCTCTCCACATCACTTCCTGCCTCACCTGGACTCCTGGGAGATGTGAGTCATCATTTCCCAGGAGTCACTGAGCATCCCTGTATTACACTCGGCTATGTGGCCGCTGGTCCACTGCGCATGCCCGAGATCGAGAAGTGCACGATGCTTATCCAGCATGCACTTCTTTCAGGAAGAGATGCAAGGAGGGTACGGATGGGCTTCAGATGCCCTCAGCTAAAATGGGAATGACCAGCTAAAAGAAGAACTGAATTGTACGTAAAAAATGAATTAGATTAATAGGCGGATTGAAAGCAAACAAACCGAAGGTTGTATCTATTGACTAACAAAAGAGTGGATGCCAAAAAAAAAAAAAAAATGATGTGGGCGGAACTCCGCTTTAATGCAAGGAATTAATTAAGGTAAAAAATGTTTTGGCTTTACAACCACTTTAATGCAGAGGATGCATTAAGGTAAAAAAACCTTCAGCCTTTACAACCACTTTAAATCAGAATGACAATCAACCCCTATTGTATGCAAAGTATTTCACCTTTTTGTCAGGTCTCTACACTATTTAAGCCAGCTTTTATCACCTCATTTAAATATTGGTTCAGGATTTGCCATGTTCATGAGTTTAGGATTGCCCTAGAGGGGGTTACAAAAATGTTTGTTTTAATTATGTTTAAACGCAAAGTTTCATCTCTCTAGCTTGGTCTTCACCCTGATGGACGTTTATCTTACTTAAACACTAATGAAGTTTGGTTAGGGACTCAGGTCTTATCCAAAGTGTTGTCTTTAAGGAAATTAACAATGTGGTAACCTCATTGTTCCCAATAAAAGGATTTATTTAGATGTAAGAGGATTAAGCATTTCAGCTCCTGTCTCTAATACTTAACCTGTGAATGCTGGTCTGGAGCCAGTGTGCCTTGTATGCAAATCTGCTGTCCACTGCTTTGATGTCTTTGACCATCCTGAGTCCACCGACAGTAAACAGCCCTCCTGTTCTCACCATAGGTGTTTGGAGCAGCCATGTTTGCTTAGGGCAAAATAAATTTCTCTGTCGGCTGTTTATTGTTTGGGCCTGTTGTAGGAAACTTGCATGGAAATAAAATACACAACCACGCACTTCCCTGGTAATAACCACTACCTGTGTGGTAATGATTATTGTTCCAGAATAATGGGAGAAGTCATTTTTCCAATCACAGTTTGCCTTCTGGAAGAGTTTGGTAGCTTATAGCATCTGATCTAATTTCTTCCCTGAAGTGACGCCAAACTCTGGTAAAAAAAAATATATATATATATATTTATTCAAGTATTTTTTTTAATGAAAGGCCCCATACACACGGGCATATTAAATAAATAAGCTGTAACGTCGGTAACGTCTGCGTCAAAAACACGATTTCGTCAGCGTTTTGCATCAGGGCTAATGCGCATTAATGAGTGTCAGCGCTACGTCCCGTTTTGTTAAAGAAAAAACCCATTCCCCTGCTATTTTTTAACCTGAAAACGCCGGCACTAAAAACGCTGGTTAATAGCGCTACAGCGTTAAAGCACGTTAGTAAACGTTTTGCCAGCTCAGCGTTAAAAACGCTCTAACGCTGCAAGCTTCAAAATGCGCTGGCCTTGGGTTCTGCTTTCAGCTCACTAATGCAGACGCTATCTAGAGCTCAAAAACGTCAGCGTTTTTATGGGGCCATTGAATAACAGGATGAATAACATAAATGAAGAGCTGCAAAAAACGCTCAAAAACACGGTGGTAAAAAACGTCCGTGTGTATGAGGCCAAAAAGTACCTATTGTTGTTCTCAGCCTCCTCCAAATCTCCAAAATTCCTTTTTTTTAGCTGCAGTGTTCATCCTTCATGGTCCCACTGTATGTAGGAACTTAGCCACCCTCTATTGCTAATTTCAGAGATGAACTAGGGACTATGGGACTTGTAGTGTGCTTAGAGCCGTATACATTACCACAACCAACGTGCGCTGCTGAGTCCAGACACATGGAAGTGAGGAAAAAAAAAGGAGAGGTTCAGGAGCTCACAGAGGACTTTAAACTTTTCCACTTTATTTTCATTTACTGATCCTGCCAGTAAGCACTTCCTTTCCAAGGGTGATCACACCCATTCACCATACTCTACCATGCTCACCATAGGTCAAGGACTACAGAACCCTTCCCCTCTACTATTTTTATGTAGTCATTTCCTATAATTCTATACAGACTCAAAAGAAGGCAGGAAGATTCTGTTTCCCATATGGAAATAGCATACTTTAAGGGCAGTTAGCAATATCTCCAAATCAATCCCTTCACTATGCACGCACTTGATAAAAGACACACGAGGTGTCATCTAAAATATGAACATGATGAAAGAAGGCAATATAAATGTATTGGTTGCTCTATATAGTGCTTGGCAATCTTTTTGCAAAGGTGTAATTTTTTACCTTAAAAAATGTCACTGTATCTATATAACCTCCTCCCCCCTCCCCCAAACTTACCTGAGTCTTCTCTCGATGCATGTCTGAGTGTCTCTCTCCTCTCCTGCTGCTCAGAGGTATAGCAGTGGGAGCCATTGGTTCCTGCCATTATCAATTAAATTCTGTGAGCAGAGAAGGGGGCTGAGATGCACTGTCTGTGTCTATGGATGCAGGTAGTGCAGCTCATGTGCAAGTCCGCAGCTGGACCCCCCTGGTGAGAACAAGGGATTCACTTCCTAAAGGGAGATTTTTTATTTTGAAGTTCTTGCAAACAAGAAACACATCTCAACTTTTTTTTTTGTTTTATAAAAAATAAATATTACATTTTTTTTTGGTATACATAACAGATTATATACATGATTAAACATAATAGCCTTTAATGCCAAAAGGCACAGACGTCTTCAACATGCTGCACATCATCAAACTGTATTAACATTCAGACCAAGGAAGTAAAGGGAAATCCCCCAATGGCATATGGATGGCAATAAAAAAAATATGTCAGGGATTATAAATCTCCCGTAGCCTATCCAAAATAAATTTGCCTTTAGTTCTACTTTAATTTTAGTGAATGTGATTTGTACAAATTCTGTTTATTTAGATTGGGAAATCTGGCATTATATTGATAAATTGGCCCGATAACAGCAAGAGTTGCCCCTAATTTCATGTTTTCTAAAAAAAAAAAATATTGCCATATTCAGGGTACCCATAAATTTGAGGCAACTCTTCTAATCTGGCTAATTTGGCTTGATCAGGCAACAGTCGAATGCCTGTGGGGTTTCCCTTAGCTAACCAGCCACTGATGGAGGGAACAGTTAATCAGACGGGATGGAATACCTGTATCAGTTGCTGTTGTTCACTGTTGATAAGCCAACACCAGCTACTGTTGCCCAATCTGTCCATCTACCTTCTCCTTAAGGCCTCATGCACACAGGATGTTTTTTGACTGTTTTACAGCAACTGTTTTTAGGTGCAGACATTTTTTTTCTACAGTCACTAAACACCCCATCATGTTATCCTATGTGTTCATGCACACATAGGCTGTTATCAACTGTTTTTAGCAGTGACGTTTTTGAGCTGTAAAAAAACCCAAGACCAGAGGGTTCTGAGAGACGTTTTTCAGCTGTAAAAATGTTCAAACGCTCAAAAGCACCCAAAAACGCTCAAAAACATTGATCCCTAATGTTTTTGGATGTTTTAGATCAATTGGAAAAAACTCCCCAACCGCTGGCCCTTTAAAAACGTGAAAAAACGTGAAAAAATGGCAGTAATTTAATGCTGGTAAAAGCTGAAAAAATCACTGATAAGCTACTGACGTTTTTTGGACGTTTTGTTTTAAAGTCATGTGTGCATGAAGCCTAAGGTGCACCCACAAGATAAACCAAGTGATGCTTGCAGGTTTATGTCGCTGTACTATTTTGCTTTTGCCTGAGGGCAGAGCAAGACCTCACAGGATCTTTACCATTCCTCATGCTATCTAAAGCCGGCCATACACGGAGTGAATTTCTTTCCTGCAACCACGGGTTTGCTTGATTCCCCCATCAACACAGACAGTGGTATCACTCCTGCTGGGCCATTGTCTTCTCCTGGCGGGGGAGGCCATCCCCGCTGGGAGAACATAGTGATCATCACTAGTGGCTATAGCAGCCACGAGCGATAATCGCAATCGACCAACTTGGTACATTCAGCTTGCCCATTAACAGTTCGAATCTTGGCTGGTTCTTGCTGTATGGTCGTCCTAAAACTAAGGAAAACATTTTGGATTTTCACAAAAATGCTGGATGCTTTTCAGTGCACGTGGAGCCTGTGCAAATTGACCCGTACAAGATTTTTCAGATAGTCCTGGAAAAAATAAATCAGTGCAGCTCTAAAAAAGTGAAAATAAACCTTGCAAAGGTAAAAATGGTAAGTATAGCTCAGACAACTGAATGTTCACTGTGCTATTACAATTAACATAATAATAAAAAAAATGATAATCCAAAGTGAAGTAGAAATATAATTTTTAAGCGCTGCACTGATTTATTTTTTATGCAGAGAAATATCTTGAAAGGGCTCAGTGAATACCATTGCTCAGTGTTAAGCCAGGAAGTGACATTTGTCGTAAGAGAGGGAACACCTACCTACAAATATTCTGGGTACATTTATCAAGTCAGCTGGTTAACCTCTCCAAAGTCCACCAAAGGGCGAGTAATCCGTGAATGGTCTTAACCACTTCCGGACCGCCGTACGTCGTTTGACGGCGGTACTTTGAAGTGGAATACCGTTGTTATGGTAGCAGATAGCTACCATAACCCCAGTATCTTTTTTTTCTGCAGGCGATTCCCTGCAAGATAAAAGTGGTCTTAGCGGCAGATTCGCCGCGAGATCACTTTTATCAGCGGCGGGAGAGGTGCCCCCCCCTCCCGCCGCTTTCCGGTCATCTCCGCCGCTTACCGGACCCGCCGGCAGCAGCGGAGATGATCGGGTCCTATCCCTCCAGTGTCCGTGTGCCGAGTGAGCGGCTGAAGCCGCACACCCGGCTCCATAACATGGCTGGGCGGAAGCTACGTCACAAGTCGCTTCCGCCCAATGCTCTTAAAGGGGACATTTTTTTTTTCCGCTGCCATTTTTTTCAAATTTTTTTTTTTTCTTTTTTTATGCATTTAAGTCTAAAAATGAGATCTGAGGTCTTTTTGACCCCAGATCTCATATTTTGGAGGTCCTGGCACGCTTTTTTCTATTACAAGGAATGTTTACATTTCTTGTAATAGGAAAAAAAGTGATCAAAAAAATTTTTTTTAAAAAGAAAGTTGTAAAAATAAAAATTAAAAAGTAAAATAAATAATTAAAAAAAAAAAAAAATTTAAAGCGCACCGTCCTTGCGAGCTCACGCGCAGAAGCGAACGCATACGTAAGTCCCGCCCACGTATGAAAACGGTGTGCAAACCACACATGCGAGGTATCGCCGCGATCGTTAGAGCGAGAGCAATAATTCTAGCCCTAGACCTCCTCTGTAACGCAAAAATGCTAACCTGTAGAATTTTTTAAACGTCGCCAATGGAGATTTTTATGGTGCATAGTTTGTCGCCATTCCGCGAGCGGACGCAATTTTGAAGCATAACATGTTGGGTATCATTTTACTCGGCGTAACATTATCTTTCACAATGTGGAAAAAAAATTGACCTAACTTTACTGTTGTCTTATTTTTTAACTAAAAAAACTGAATTTTTTTCAAAAAAAATCGCGCTTGTAAGACCGCTGCGCAAATACGGTGTGAGATAAAGTTTTGCAATGGCCACCATTTTATTCTCTAGGGTCTTAGAAAAAAAAATATATAATGTTTGGGGGTTCTAAGTAATTTTATAACAAAAAAAACCTGTTTTTAACTGAAAACCACCGAACTCCAAAGAGGCTCGGTCTTAAAGTGGTTAAAGTGATTGTAAAGGCAGAAGATTTTTTATCCTAATGCATTCTATGGATTAAGATAAAAAACCTTCTGTGTGTAGCAGCCTCCCCAGCACCCCCTAATACTTACCTGAGCCCCTTCTCTCTCCAGCGGAGTCCACAATCCCCTCAGCCATCCAGTACACTCCTCTGAATTGGCTGAGACACAGCAGCGGTGCCATTGGCTCCCGCAGTTGTCAATAAAAGTCTGCCAGCCAATCAGGGGAGAGAGGGGCCGGGCCAGGTCGGAGCTCTGTGTCTGAATTGATACATGGAGCTCTGACTCGGCTTGGGTGCCCCCTGTAGCAAGCTGCTGGCTGAGGGGGCACTCGATAGGAGATAGGGGCCAGGAGAGCAGAAGAGGGACCCAAGAAGAGGAGGATCTGGGCTGCTCTGTGCAAAACCAACTGCTTAGAGGAGGTAATTATAACATGTTTGTTATTTTAAAAAAAAGGAAAGCCTTTACAATCACTTTAAGCCTAATACACATGGGCTGAATGTCGCACGGTTCAATAGAAACTGGCTGACATTTGGCTTCTGTCGATGGGACATCACCGGAAAAGAACTGCTGATCACCTCCCGATTAGCACTCTCAGCCAATAGCTGAAAGCACTGACCAAAGTGTTCTGTCGGGGGGCTGTCCCCATATCAGAATACAATAGCATTGGATTGTTAGTACAGCGGCTCCTCCGAAGCTGTCATTTTTTTTTTCGTTCAGCCCTGCTGGGTTGAACAAATAAAAAAAGAATAGCGTGTACTAGGCTTTACTCTTTAGGCCTCACGCACACAGGGCATTTAAAAACGCTATAAAAATGCCAGTAGCGCTTTAGAGCATTTTTACATTAGCGTTTTTTAGCATCCTTTTTTTTTTTTTTTTTTTATAATGCTGGTGAGCCGCGTTTTTTGAGTGTTTATCTGTGTTTTGGGCGTTTGATCATTTTTACAGCTGAAAAACCCCTCAGAACCCACTAGTCTTGGGGTTTTTTTTTACAGCCAATAAACAGCCCAGCCAAAAACAGTTGATAACAGCCTATGTGTGCATGGACACATAAGATAATATGCTGGAGAGTTTATTGACTGTAGGAAAACACGTCTGAAGCTAAAAACAGCTGCTGTAAAAATGTTCAAAAACGTCCTGCATGAGGCCTTCAGCTGAGAGCTCTTGTAGGAACATCAATCAAGCAGGTTACTGTTTTCTCTTGAAATAAACAATACCAAGAGCATATACCAGTGCTGCTCCTTTCCCCCTCACCTCTGCATCTCCATAAACATACTAGGTTTATAGAGGCGAGGTGACATTGTTCATTATGTAGGGCAAGAAGGCGATGCCTGAACATCCAAACTTTGTCTAATAACTAATGGAAGCCTTGCTTTGGCTTCCGTTTGTCATTAATACCATATATATTGATTTTATCTATTTGGCACACGTTATGCCTACATTTCTGTGCTGTTACTTATAGATGAAACTTGCTAGTTTGAAGTTTGGTTTCTGAGCCAACAGCAAGTGGGAAAATTATTTAGTATGTGATATTAATGTAGCATAAAAATATAAACGTATTGCCCTATAGTAACCAAAAAAAAGCAGCAACAAACCATGTGATAATGTGTCATGGAATAAAACAATTTCTAAAATAAGTGTTGCGCTAAATTGAATATGTGATAAATCATACATATATATATACAGAATAGTGAAATAAAATAAAGACTGTGAACTTGTATAGAGTCCTGTGATTGAACAATCAAAATATAAAGTGCTCTCCCAAAAAAGTCTAAAATTCAGTGGAAATCCCAAATTCCAAAAATTTGTGTGAAGAGAACCAGAGGATATAAGTCCTTCCTATAGTGATTTTCAGGTATAAGTCCATCACCAGAAGGCATGCACACCCTATGAGTTCCCAAAGATGGGTACTCTTACCGTAAGTCAAGGACACACTATTGCTAGTGAGTCAAACGCACAGGCAGAAATAACCTGCAGGTACAATCAAGGTTCAGGTCTTTCTCCTCCACCTCAGATATACCGACCATATGGCGTTAGCATGGATGTCCGTAAGTCACTTCCGTCTCGGCATCCCTTAGAGGCAAAGAAAAGGAAGGGGCCGATAGTGTAATATCGTTTAAACAATATTTATTTAAAACCAAGTAAGGTACTCACAGGGTGTGCATGCCTTCTGGTGGTGGACTTATACATGAAAATCACTATAGACTTATATCCTCTGGTTCTCTTCACGCAAGTTTTTGGAATTTGGGATTTCCACTGAATTTTAGACTTTTTTTGGAGAGCACTTTATATTTTGATTGTTCAATCACAGGACTCCATACAAGTTCACATTCTTTATTTTATTTCACTATTCTGTATATACATGTATAATTTATCACATATTCAATTAAGTGCAACACTTATTTTAGAAAATGTGATATTAATGAGCAGCTGATCCAATGATCACTAAAGACAGGGTAGACTAGAACTAGCATTGTTTCTAAGTTGATAGCATGACAGGTATTATGCATGACTATATATTAGCTACAGAGCTGTATACAAAAATCTGTACAGTATGCGATAGATACCGTGAAACAATAATCTTGGGGCTGTGGTTTCAGACTAGTCGTCCCAAAGATTTCAGATTGAGAATACACAGTACTTAAACTTTTTTTTTGCTATTATCGAACAAAAGATGTGCCTTTGTACGACTAACCTATACGCTGTAATACACAGGCACGTCTAATCATCTGATGCTTGCTTACACAAAGAATCTTTAAAGAAATGCTGAAAGGTTCATTATACTGGCTACAAAGTCTGTACATCTACAGTCTGCAGCATTAGAAGGAATTTTCAGATTTAGGGATTGCGCACATGAGTACTATAAGAGAGTCTTCATACCGAGTGCCCTCTGGCCTGCAGTGTATGAGAAGTGTATTAAGCTGCGTGGCACAATTAACTCTAGTGTGTCTAGCTGGTTGAGTATTTGTCAATGCACAAAATTAGGATAGACTGCGTAATTTACTTAACCAGTTCCGGATCGCCCGCCGGCATTATACGGCGGTACTTTGCCGTTGAATACTGTTGCTATGGTAGCAGATGGCCTCCATAACCCCTGTATTTTTTTGATCAGCGGGCGGTCCTCTTTCATATAAAAGTGGTCACTGCGGCGTATTCGCCGCAAGATCACTTTTATCGGGGGCGGGAGAGGGTCCTCCGCCATACTACAGTCATCTCCGCCGCTTACTGGACCCGCCGGTAGCAGCGGAGATGATCCGATTCTCTCGGAAAACGCCGCCCACTTGGCTGCATAGCATTTTTTTTTTTTAAGTGTCATTTTTTTTTATTGCATTTAAGTGTAAATATGAGATCTGAGGTATTTTTGACCTTTTATTTTTCTATTACAAGGAATGTTTACATTTCTTGTAACAGGAATAAAAGTGATAATTTTTTTTTTTTTTAAGGACGGTGTAAAAATAAAAAGTAAAATAAATAATAATAATAAAAAAAATTAAAGCGCCCCATCTGGCCGAGCTCGTGCGCAGAAGCGAACGCATATGTAAGTCTCGCCTGCATATGAAAACGGTGTCCAAGCCACACATGTGAAGTATCGCTGTGAACGTCAGAGTGAGAGCAATAATTTTAGTACTAGACCTCCTCTGTAACTCAAAACTGATAACCTGTAGGATTTTTTAAACGTCGCCGATGGAGATTTTTAAGTGCCAAAGTTTGTCGCCATTCGGGCGCAATTTTTCAGCATGACATGTTGGGTATCAATTTACTCGGCGTAACATTATCTTTCACAATTTGGAAAAATTGGGCAAATTTTACTGTTGACTTATTTTTTAACTTAAAAAAATCGCACTTGTAAGACCGCTGCGCAAATACGGTGTGACATAAAGTATTGCAACATCCATTTTATTCTCTAGGGCAGCCTTTCTCAACCTTTTCAACACAGAGGAACCCTTGAAATAGTTCTCTGGTTTCGGGGGAACCCCTGCTAAAAATTAAAAATCTACAACTCATGATACATTAGCGTAATGGTCAATGGGAAGAATGCTCCTTGCACTTGTGGTCATTGGGAAGAATCCCCCCCTTACAGATAGCTAAAAAAATCAATGATGTCATTGGGAATTTATCTGAGAGGTAGGAATTGCTCATTGCTCAAGGAACCCCTAGCAACCTCTGGAGGAACCCTAGGTTTCCACAGAACCCTGGTTGAGAAACCCTGCTCTATGGTGTTAGAAAAAAAATATAATGTTTGGGGGTTCTAAGTAATTTAATAGCAAAAACACCTGATTTTAACTTGTAAACACCGAATCTCAAAAAGTGGTTTGGTCTTGAAGTGGTTAAACTGATACTGCAATCCCTGTGGAAGAGCTCCTAATCATATCAGTTGCCCATAGGGTTGCCACATCATCCCTTTAATCCTGGACACATATGAATTACACAGGTTCTGAGGCTAATTTAATGCAGATAAGGCACCAAGTGAGTTTAATTACCACCTTAATTAGCCACAGAACCTGTGTAATTAATATGTGTCCTGGATTAAAGGGATGATGTGGCAACCCAAGTTGCCCACCACATGACATTTATATGTTCACGCTCTGTTTTAAAAATGATTTGTGTTGCTGTCCTTATACCTGACCAGCTGCTGGGAATAAAACAGGTAAAGTCTGTATTGCAATGTGAAGACAGGTTACCAGCCAGTTGACAAAGTGGCTCCGATTTATAGGAAGTGAGGACACATTTTTGCATGTCTGCGTCCTGTGTTTACAGTCTGATAACCGGAGACTGTTCATAGACTGTCCTTTTATATTATAATTTGATGTATGCAAGAATTCTTGTTTTTGTTTACTGTTGACCTTTATTGTACATGTCACATATGTAGGCATTTTTACAATGCAGAGGTGTGTGTGCTGATTTTTTTTATTGCACTTGAATTACTTCACACTTCTCGAGTACCTGAGCTGGCATTCCCTATACCTTTTTGTTTCTGTTTTTGTCTATATGCGGTAACACTTTTGCTTCTACTTAATTTTTTTGTTTTACGCATCCTGCTAGCTTTACATACCTTAATACCTCCTGGATGCAACTGATCTGAGCATCTTTGCAACAGTTGGGCCATATAGGAATTAACTGCAGAACTCTGCTGGAAGTCCTTGTTGTTGGGTGCAAGCTTGCCTTGGGGTCATGGAAAAACAGCAGAGTGTGTATCTTTGCTTTAGTCTAGCTGGGGATTGGTGGGTCCTGAAGGAATTATTCTAATACGAGACAAATCTGTCACAGATCTAATTTCTGTGATTGCTTTGGCAGGTAATTTCCACCAGAATTCAACTGCCATATCCTTTATTCATTTTATTACAGGTACTTTTATAGCACCGTCAATTTATTCAGCTTTGTATATACAGTATATTGCACATTCACATCAGCTGCTGCCCTCATGGATTACAACTTAACGACTTCCTTACCTGCACTTAAACCCCCCTCCTGCCCGGACCAATTTTCAGTTTTCAGCGCTGTCACTTTTTGAATTACAATTTTGCGGTCTTGCGACGTTCTACCCAAACAAAATTGGCGTCCTTTTTTTCCCCACAAATAGAGCTTTCTTTTGGTGGTATTTGATCACCTCTGCGTTTTTTTTTTTGCGCTATAAATGAATAAAGAGCAAAGATTTTGAAAAAAGAACAATTTTTTTTATTTTTTGCTATAATAAATATCCAAAAATAAAAAATAAAAAAACGAATTTATTCATCAGTTTAGACCGATATATATTCCTCTATATATTTTTGGTAAAAAAACAAAACGCAATCGGCGTATATAGGTTGCTTTGCGCAAAAGTTATAGCACCTACAAACTATGAACATTTGGTTTATGACCTTTTTATTTATTTTTAATTTTTTTACTGGTAATGGCGGCGATATTGTGGCGGGCACGTCAGGCGATTTTGACACTTTTTTGGGACCAATGACATTTATACAGCGATCAGATCTAAAAATAGACACTGATTACTGTGTAAATGTCATTGGCAGGGAAGGGGTTAACACTAAGGGGGCAGTGAAGGGGTTAACTGTGTTCCCTGGGTGTGTTCTAACTGCGGGGGGGGGTGTCAATCTTGTGTGGGTCCCTTGTGTCAATTGGGGAAGTGACGGGGGAATCACAATTGGGGAA
>BLSH010233013.1:365926-402937 GCA_018402905.1 Glandirana rugosa | reverse complement strand
AAAAAAAAAAAAAAAAAAACGCTGGCCCTTTAAAAATGCTAAAAACCGTGAAAAAACGGCGGTAATATAATGCTGGTAAAAGCTGAAAAAATCACTGATAAGCTACTGACGTTTTATGGACTTTTTTTTTAAGTCCTGTGTGCATGAAGCCTTAGGCTTCATACAAACGGACGTTTTTTGACGCCACGTTTTTTGGCAATATTTTTGCAGCTCTCTATGTTAGTCAATGGCCCCATAAAAAATGCCGATGTTTTTGAGCTGTAGAGGGCATCGGCGCTAGTGAGTTGAAAGTAGAACTCACGGTCAGTGCGTTCCAAGGCTGTAACGTTTTGGCGTTTTTTGACGATGACGCTGCTAAACGCTCACTAACGCCGTGCCGACGTTAACCGTGTTTTTGACATTCACTTTTTAGGTTGAAAAACAGCAGAGGATTTTTTTTTTTAAAAAACGCCTATTGACACCGACGCTCACTAACGCCAATGCATAACGCCGGAAAAAAACGCAGAATTTTCCCTGATGTCGGGCCGGACGTTTTGCTTATTTTTTAACATATGCCCGTGTATATGAGGCCTTATAGTTATCTGTAAGGAGGGCATTCTTTTCAATGACTGCAAGTGAAAGGAGCATTGTTCCCAGTGATCATCATGCTAAGGTACAATGGATACAGTAATTATTAGCAGGGGTTCTCTGAAACTTGAAAGTAATTTTTAAGGTTCCTCCATGGAAGGTTGAGAAAGGCAGATCTACCCATTGACTTTAGAGGGCTTGAAAAAGGATTTCTCCAATTTATTTAAGGGTTTTTCCTACTTTAAGTGTTTGTAACCCCAAAAAATAAAAAAGAAATGGATCCTGCTCTCATAAAGCATGCTATACAGCACATGCTTGTGCTGTGTAATTTGGCCACTTCTATCACCTGAAATACCTGGATGATCCTGCCCGATTATGCCCCCCCCCACTGTAAACTGACCACGGTATATCATGACTGCTGAGCCCTGACACGGTGGTCAGTTTACCTACCTCCTTCATCCACTTTCTCCTCAGTCCTCTCCTCTGTCCTACCCCCCCCCCCGCCTGTCTGATCTGTCTGCTCTCTGATGCTCCCCTCCTGCTGCTTTAATAACTGTGTAATGTCCCTACAATCCACTCTGATAGGTAACAATATATGCCCCGCTGTTCGTCCTTTATTAAAAAAAAAAACGCTATATACCTTATTTCAGAGTGCCTCCTGGTGCTCATGTGACTGGCCGCCTCTCTCCTCTCCTCCCCTCCTCCCGGCTGATGTCCACAGAAGTTCTTGGCCCCTCCTGCTGTAGCTGTCAGCCCAGTAGAGGAGAGAGGTGGTTAGTCACGTGAGCACCAGGAGGTGCTCTGAAATAAGGTAGATATCAACTTTCTTTATCAAAGGACATACAGAGGGTAACATATTGTTACCTATCAGAGTGGACTGTTGAGACATGACAAGTGACTTTACAACCACTATAATGATAATCATACTACATCCTCAGATCACCGTTTACCGGAAGCTTGTACACACTGTGTATGCTTCTAATGTGTGCCACCATAACCAGTAAAGTGACATTGTAATTGGAGTATGTTCTCTCAACATGGATCTTTCTTGACAGAAAATTACTGAAAATGTCACATACTATTGCTGTGCATGTAATGGAGACTCAAAAAAGGCAGACTCAGCAATTTTTTAAATCCCTCATGATTTTGTTCCATGTATAAAATACTCACATCATAATCAGCCAGAAACTTACATTCGTGACTAAAGAATTATTTGGTCCACAGCTTACACAAGAAGCTCATGCTCATCTACCACATTCCAAGGGACAATAAGCACTCATTATTTTCCAATGTATGGTTGGGAATGAATCGACAAGTCCATTAAAGCAGTGTTAAAATGTGATCCAGCTTAGCAATAATATCATGCACTACTTCCAGACCATGAGTTCAACTGAAAATTCTCTAATTGGTAGCTGCTCTATAGTAGCTTGGACTGTGCCAGCTTGCACAGCCAGCAATCATCTGTGTTCTATTTATTTTCGTGTTTGACTTTTATGTATTTTCTAAGGTCACAATTTTTTGTTGTTTGGCATTTGTTCTTTTTATATTTGATGTTTAACAGCAAAATATACTTAACTTGTTTCTGGTAATTTAGCACTTTCCAGCTGGTGGAATGAGCTGTCAAAGGCTTGAAAAGGAAAATGTTGAATCAAGTGTTTATCAAATTTGGTGCAGGAATACAAATGAAAAAGCAATCAAACTATGATGTAGAAATGTACATAATGAACATATATGAGCTTTGCCCAACCCTGCTGCTCTTGTTGGCTCAATGAGAAGACAGGTGAGGGATAGGGAATGACTTCTTATGGACCCAAATGTTACCCAATAAAGGTTTTTTATGGGAATATCCTGTTTGCATATGCCTACATGGAAAGTCTTTTTCCTAAACTGTCCCCAAGAGGAGCACATTTTGATAGCATCTTTGGTGAACATTGGGTAGTTAGGTGAAAATGTCCCGTTTGTCCAACAGACTTTTCTTCCAATCTACTGACCTGAAGCTCTCAGTTATATGAATTCATTGACTAAAGTGTTTAAAGTGTCTATTGAGTGATTTAATGGAAGGCTGAAGAAAACATTGAGGCTGCCAAAGCTTACCTCTCTAGTTGATTGGCTGTCATGTGGATCTGTGGCACTTCAGTACTGTTAAATCATTGACCTAGTGGTCTCCAAACTGTGGCCCTGGGACCAGATACGGCCCTTCGCTTGCTTTTATATGGCCCTTGGGACACTATTTTATCTACTGATACCAACGATGGCGCATAATTCCTTGCCAATGAAGGGGCTTAATTCCTCCCAGTGACACCAATATTGGGGCAAAGTTCCTTCCAGTGATACCAACGATCGGGCACAATTTCTCCCAATAATACCAAAGATGGGGTATTATTTTTTCCCACTGACATCAAGACCTTTTCTCTCAATGGCCATAGTCCGGCCCTTCTAAAGTCTGAAGGACAGTAAACTGACCCTTTGATTAGAAAGTTTAGAGACCCCTGACCTAAAATATGCAGATAGATATGCAGTCTGATAGGCATTGCAGTCTCCAGCTTTAGGCTTCATGCGCACAGGACGTTAAAAAAATGTCCTAATAACGTTAATAGCTCATCAGTGATTTTTTAAGCTTTTATTAGCGTTATATTAACGGCGTTGTTTCGCATTTTTAAAGGGCCAGCATTTTCTTTCAATTGATCTTAAACGTCCAAAAATGTTGGGGACCGGCAGTTAGCCACATTTTTGAGCGTTTTTAAGCATTTGAGCATTTTTACAGCTAAAAAATGTCTCTCAGAACCCACTGGTCTTGTGTTATATTTACAGCTCAAAAACGTCCCTGCCAAAAACAGTTGATAACAGCCTATGTGTGCATGAACACATAGGATAACATGATGGAGAGTTTGACTGTAGAAAAAAACGTTGTCAGCTAAAAACAGCTGCTGTAAAACAGTCAAAAAGCTTCCTGTGTGCATGAGGCCTTATAGTCTTCCTTCAGTTTATTGTTGCAGCAGTTGTGCAGGGTTTCTAAATATGACTTCAAAATCTAATAGGCAACAGTTGTAGGCTCAATGCTTCCGGTAAACAGCTCTCAGGAAGGGAGGCCATGCATGGATCAAAATTTAGCAGGTTCAGCAGAGACTGGCCAAATTTCAATCCATGTGTGGGCAGGATGGTTGTACAGAAGTTAATCTACCGATCATCTTCTGTACAACCAGCCTGTCGGGTTTTTCCTGAATGATCAGTGCGGCTGGCTAAAGCTGGCAGCACTGATCAGTGTATTCTGATGGCTGAGAGTTTAGGCCGCTTTACAGCTATACCAGCACAGAGCAGTGGAGAGAAAGCAGCAATTTTTCTAAGGGAAAGTTGATTTTTTTTAAGTGTCTACAAACACAAATTGTTCACAGATAAAAAGGTGTAAGACTTCAGTTAGGCTTTCAAAAAGGAAGATAGTCACTTAATATTTAATATTATTGATAAATGTAATTATGCTGACTCAGTGTAGCTGTTTCTTACAAGCTTGGTCTAACATACAAGTGTATGCTTGGAGAAGTTACATGGTCCCAGCCATGAGTCTATAGTTGTCTTATCTCAATATGTGCCAAAAATGACTACAGATCAGACTGTTCAGGTGCTAAAATATTAACTCATTAAATAACATCAGATGACAGATAATGTTAATCATAGTTGAGTGCCTGAGTGCCTTGCAATTAAACACCAAGTGGGACTTGACATTTAAAATCCAGACAAATGCTACTCACTGAGCTGTCTCCATTCAATTAGCGCTGTTTGTAATTGATTTTTCTTGCACTGTAATATGAAGCAGATGATCTTTGAATAGATTTAATACTATTGCTAACTGCTGCTAATTTGTCATTAATGGATGCTTTATTTTACATATAGAATTGAAAGGGGCTTTCCTTATCTGTAGCTGTTGAATGATTATCTTAATATGTTTGCTGACTGTTAAATAGATAAAGTGACTGAGTAATCTTCTTAGACAAAAACAATGGACTTACACTAGTCATTGTGATACCCAGGTTTACAAATTGCTATTAAACCAAAACTCTTTGAGGACAAAACCAGAGTACATGTGATATCATATGACCAAAATGAATAGGACAGGGTTCATTTTGTAGTTCACATGTGACTTGGGCACAGTCCATAAAAAATTAAATCTAGGGATAAAAGAAGTCTGACCTATGCTGTAGATCAACCCAGAAACATGATGCTTCAAAGACACGTTTTGAAATTGTTGCTCCCATGAAAACATGCCATGTCAGCCAAGGCTATTTGGCTTATAAAAAAGGACTTCAATACGTTTGTACATATGCAGTAAAGCTTATGTGCTGGGCCTATGCAACCTAAGTTTCTGCAGCTGTTGTGTAAAAGCAGATAAAGCTGCTAGATGGCATGAACAGCTGGAAATCCACAGGTTGCCTAAGCCTGGTCACAGCTTGCATCCCAGAATGGATGGTTGCAGAGTTCTGGAAGGGAAATGTTCACAATGTTTTGTATGCATTGACCAGCAGTCACAGTTAGTTTTAAGGTTATTAGGTAAATATCTAATTACTTGATTCCACAGGATTATGTTTGTGATGTCTATGTTAAAAGTAATGATATAATATTTTATCCATGCTTGAATTGTCTGATGACAGACTGTTCATGCATGGCAAGATTGGACCACTAGGAACTTTGCATTCTGCTTCTCAAGCTTATGACATGCTGATCCCTCATCTCGTTTTACTCAAAAGGGTGATTTTTTATGTCTGTTATTCAGCATGAGCTATAAAAGGACAAGGCCCTCTACAGGGTGGACATCTTAAAATGTTACTAAACCCATAACAGTAAAATCAGTCTGTATATGCAGTAAAGCAGTGGTTCTCAACCCTGTCCTCAAGTACCCCCAACAGGCCATGTTTTGGGAATTTCTCTTAGATAAAATAGCTGTCCAAAATACCAAGTAATTGACTCTGATTTAAAGCACCTGTGCAAGATAAAGGAAAACTGCAAAACCAGGCCTGTTGGGGGTACTTGAGGACAGGGTTGAGAACCATTGCAGTAAAGCATGCTTGTTATACTCACTGTGGAACCTAAGAGGTTAATCCTCTGCATTGTGTATAAAGGCTGTGTGATCCTGTCTCTCTGATTCTTCTCTTATTCCACTGATTCCAATCCATCCCCTGATAAAACAGAGCATTAGGGGAAAAGCTGCATATGCTCCGTTTGGTGTGTATTGCTAGAGGGTTTTTTTTTTCTTGGGAGAGTGCATGTGATCAGCACAAGGCCAATCAGCACTGTCCAGACAGAGGGCCAGGGATCCTGCTGCCTTTTAGGACAATCAGGGGAAATGAAAACTCCTCCTACAAGCTTTAACCATACACTGGTACAGTCATAAGACTGCTCTAACTGCTTAGGAAAAAAAGTATTTAGCAGTTTATTTCTTAAAACTATTACATTTCCATGTTCTGGATACTGTGGGAGATCAGATATAATGAATGCAGGGTCCTGGGTTTAGTAACACTTTACGTTCATTGAAACTAGTTAGAATGGGTGAAACCAGACCAATTCAAGCTTAACCACTTCCATACTGCCGGACGTCATATGAAGTCCTTGGGTTTGAGTGGTGATATCTGAACGGTGCCTGCAGCTGATACCGTTTTATTCTGCCGACGATTCTGAACAAGATAAAAGTGATCTTAGCAGCAGATTCGCCGCAAGATCACTTTTATCAGCGGCGGGAGAGGTGCCCCCCCTCCCGTCACTTTCCCGTCATCTCCACCGCTTAACGGACCCGCCGGCAGCAGCGGAGATGATCGCGTCTGTCCCCCCCAGTGTCCGTGAGCCGACTGAGCGGCAGAAGCCACTCACTCGGCTCCATAGTACGGCAGGGTGGAAATGACGTCAGAAGTTACGTCCGCCCAACGGTCTTAAGGGGCCCATTTTTTTTTTGGGCTGTCATTTTTTTCAAATATTTTTTTTTTTTTTTTGCATTTTAGTGTAAATATGGCATGTGAGGTCTTTTTGACCCCAGATCTCATATTTAAGAGGTCCTGGCACGCTTTTTTCTATTACAAGGAATGTTTACATTTCTTGTAATAGGACTAAAAGTGATCATTTTTTTTTAAAAAAAAGAACAGTGTAAAAATAAGTAAAAAGTAAAATAAATAATTAAAAAAAAAAAAAGCTGAATTTATTAAAAAAAAGCATGCTTGAAAGACCGCTGCGCAAATACGGTGTGACATAAAGTTTTGCAATGACCGTCATTTTATTCTCTAGGGTGTTAGAAAAAGAAAATATAATGTTTGGGGGTCCTAAGTAATTTTGTAGAAAAAAAAATGTTTTTAACTCGTAACCACCAAACCCAAAAAACAGGCTTGGTTTGGAAGTGGTTAAGTTCCAAATATGTTGGAACGTGAGCTTGTTGTCTGATCTAAAATGAATCAGAAATATTGTGTGATTAGCATCAGATATCTGTAGTTAGATTTAGTTTAAAGCAAACTGAATATGTCAAAACAATGCAATTTTCATTTTGATCTCTGTAGAATACAAAATTGAAAGTGAAATCTTGAGATTTATCCAGACAACACAGCCTTCCTGCTCAGTAGTTTTCCATCCTCACATTGCTGTAGTGCACCTGCTCACCCAACTCCTGTTTGTTGGAAATCTAATTGATCTTGGAACACACCTGCTTGTGATGCTGGAAAATCCTCCCTGTTTCCTTTCACATACAACACAAAAAAGGTTGCATGAAGATATTTCTTACAACCACCTGTCAGAGCTAAAACTTCCATTGAATGTGATTGCTGGTGCAGGATGCAAATACATAGGTTGTACACAAAAAGGCTTCATGAAGCTCATCCTCACTGCCCTTCTACTGACACTGTGAGTTGGTCTGTGTACTGTTGTGGCAATGAATAGCAAAACTGAGGTTCAAGTAAACTGAGTGAAGTTTGTCATCTTGGCACAGCTGCAGTGTGCTGGAATGCATGAGTAATAGGCTGGGTTCACACTATACGACACTATATGACATTTAAACGGTTCAACTTTGATCCTACTTTGCTGTGCGATTTACATAGGATCAAAGTCGGTCCGATTTTCTGTGAACAGGGATCTGACTTTGATCCCAACAATACCAGGCACCTTGTGCTCTGGGGATCTTGAAGGGGAACTCCACGCCAAATTTAAAAAAAAAAGGCATGGGGTCCCCCTCCAAAAGCATACCATACTTCGGTCTAGTATGGGTTTTAAGGGTAACCCCCAAGCCAGGCGCACCCCCCTCTTGGACCATACCAGGCTGCATACCCTCAACATGGGGAGTGAGGGTGCTTTGGGGCAAGGGGGGCTCTGCGCCCCCACCCCAAAGCACCTTGTCCCCATGTTGATGGGGACAAGGGCCTCTTCCCAACAACCCTTGCCGGTGGTTGTCTGGGTCTGCGGGCTGGGGGCTTATCGGAATCTGGAAGCCCCCTTTACCAAGGGGGCCCCAGATCCCGGCCCCCCACCTTATGTGAATGAATATGGGGTACATTATACCCCTACCCATTCACCTGAAAAAAAAGTGTAAAAAAAAACGCACTACACAGGCTTTTAAAGTATTTTATTAAATCAGCTCCGGCATCTTGTCTGACTCTTCTCCCTCTCTGGCGTCTTCTTTCTTCTGCTCTTTTGCAGGGTCTTCTTTCTTCTGAGGAATCGTCTATCTTCTGCTCTTTTGCCAGTCTTCTCCGCTGTCCTCTTCCCTCTGTTCTCCCTCTCTTTTTCTTCCCATGTTGACACGACGCGATCTCCCGCACGAATGCCGATTGTGTGCTGTAACTTATATTGGCAATGGGCGTGGCTGTGTATTTTTTTTACACTTTTTTTTCAGATGAATGGGTAGGGGTACAATGTACCCCATATTCATTCACATAGGATGGGGCCAGGATCTGGGGGCCCCCTTGTTAAAGGGGGTTCCAGATTCCGATAAGCCCCCCCATCCACATACCCCGACAACCACTGGCAAGGGTTGTTGGGAAGAGGCACTTTTCCTCATCAACATGGGGACAAGGTGCTTTGGGGTGGGGGGCATAGAGCCCCCCCTGCCCCAAAGCACCCATACTGCCCATGTTCAGGGCATACAGCCTGGTATGGTCCGGGGGCCGCTCGCTCGTCCCCACCCCCTTTCCTAACCTGCCAGGCTGCATGCTCGGATTAGGGTCTGGTATGGATTTTGGGGAGACTCTACGCCATTTTTTTTGGTGTGGGGGTTCCCCTTAAAACTCATGCCAGACCAAAGGGCCTGGTATGCTCTTGGAGGGGGACCCCATGCCATTTTATTTGGCGTGGAGTTCCCCTTCAAGATCTTCAGAGCACAAGTCGCATGCCAAAGTTGGATCAGTTCAGACAATGATCTGACTTTGATACAACTTCAATGCTTTTCAATGGGCTAAAGTAGGATCAAAGTCAGACAAAAGTAGTGCAGGAACCTTTTCCAAAGTCGGTCCGACTTTGAAAAACACAAGTCGGACCAGTTGAGACGGCTCTCATAAGGAATCATTGTTTTTGTGATGTAATGCGACTTGTGCTCCTAATGTCGGTTCTAGAATCGGACTAGTGTGAACCCAGTCATAGTTCACTAGTTGCCTGGGATTGCTCAAAATTTCCATCAAAGTAAGCTGCTGAGTGAAGATTTGGCTGTTGGGGGTAACCAGAGAAAATCATAGTAGCCAAGCTGCCACATCTGTCTTTCCCTGAGAGTAATATAAGCAAATACACCCTGACAAAGCATGTGCTTGACTACCTAGACACAGTTTTTTTATATTACAAATGTTTTTATTGGAAGATCAAAATACATGCAAGTTGTGCAAGTCATGCAAGTCGTACATACTCATCAAGAAAAATATATCAAGGCATAAGGATGGGCTACCGAGGATGGAAAAGAGAACACAGCATTTGCACATTGTATGAGAGATATAATGTGGTATACATTCAAAATACTTTTTAGTGTTAGGTAAACAGAGGGCAACTTTAGTTCTACGAGTTTAAGACATTGGAATTGGCAAATATCACTAACAAACATTTACTTTTGTTGAAACAAGTCTTTAAAAAGGGGTATCCCAATGTTCCCATTGCCTGTCAAAGAGGTGCATAGTATTGTACAAAGTGTGATGGATTCGTTCTGTCAGCTTGATCATTTCCATCCTGGCCAAAACTTGTGACCAGGAGATGGAGGATGAACACTAGTTTAGGGCACTAACCCAGTGTATGACTACGAAGGGAGTATGAATCAATCTCTGACATGGAACAGGAACATCTGGGATGGAAACAACAAAAAAGGCACATCTGAACAGTCAAAGTGATAAGCTGACCTGCTATAGAAGATACCTTTGTGGCTGCCTGTTGCCATATAGGCTTGAGGTGTTGCCTAGACACAGTTTTATCGACATCCCCTGGCCACTCCTGCAAATTGATCCCTCAAAGACTTTACTGGTCTGTTTCCTGAGCATCTTCACTGTGAGAAACCCAACACTGACCACTCCCACCTCCTCTCTGGGCAGCAGTAACAGCCTGCCTTGTAGCTGATTTTGTTTGATTGAAACTTCGAACAAGCAAAGTAGCTTTAGCTACTAATCTCTGTAAATAGGTTTCTAAGCCGTCTGTGGAAGACAAGAAAGGATGCTAAGAGAAGTTGAAAGCTCTGTCATATTTACCTAAAAAATGTTCAAACCTTTTTTTCTGACCGTGCTAAATTAAAGTGGTTGTTAACCCACTATATGATGATCATGCCATCCTCTCTGTTATATAACGCTATGTATCCCTGTGCTGTATAAAATAATGGCCATTATTCTGTATATCAGAGTGGCTCCTTACACTCACGTGACTCCTCGACTCTCTCCTCTGCCCGGCTGACAGCTATAGTGGGCGGGGCCAAGCACTGCCACTGATGGCCGGGAGGAGGGAGGAGAGAGATACAAGGAGTCACGTGAGTGCCGGCAGACTCTCTGATATATACTGTATAATCGGCATCTTTTTATACAGCACAGGCACAGGGGCACATAGCGTTATATAAGAGAGGGCATGGCATGCTTATTATATAGATTTGATTGCACCAGGAGGGGGGGTTTGTGGAGTGGATGGAGCTGACAGGCAGGGAGGAGATTGGGGAGGAGGACAGAGGAGGGCACAGGAGAGCAGAGAGCAAGGCTGTGGATGACGGAGGCACGTAAACTGACCACAGTGTCAGGGCTCAGCAGCCATGATATACCGTGGTCAGTTTACAGAGGGGAGGGTATAGCCAGGCAGGATCAGCCAGGTATTTTGGGTTATACAGGGCACCAAGTTACACAGCACAAGCAAAAGCTTTAAGGGAACGGGATCCTTTTTTTTTTAGGGTAACAAACACTTTAACTAAATTTAGAAACCCATGCAAAGTGGCAATGGCCCTCGATGCACAGTATTGTATAGCATGGTGACATAAATTTAATAATGATATGTTTAACTTTACATTACATCGATTGCAAAAAAAAAAAAAATCAGTTTTCTGCCATCTCCTGCTGTCCATATTGTACAATGCCATGCACTTTTTTTCTAACAAAGAAAACTGATATAGATTTGCTTGCTAATAGGTTATTGTTCAAGCAAAAACAATGCCAGAATTTGTTTGTCCAGCTTCCAGTTTTTTTTTCTTTTCTTTCTTTAAATGTATTGACTATGAAATGCGGCAATCTGCCAAGAGCTATACTTTTCTGCAAGATAAGCAATTACAGCAGCAGAGATTAGAATGCCTCATAAAAGGAATTAATTAAGAAGGTTTTGCTTTTTGAACACAAAAATTGGAGTTTAAATTTCAATGTAATTTAAAATAAAGTCTATGACAGGGCTAGTTTTTTTCCTGCTACTAAACTATGCATGGTATAGATAATAGATCATTTTTCAGCATACTACTATTGGTTGCCAATAACACCAATGTTGAATAGAGCTGCAGTCCAGGTTTAGCAAACTGTGTAGCAGTGTCAAAATAGTGACACTAGTGTCATTACATGGTAACTTTCAATTGCAAGAAAAAATCCTGATATTCTCTCAGACTGATTATATCATTGACTTTCTTGGGATTTTTTGGCAATTATTTTAGCACTTTTTACATTGGGGCCACAGTAATGGGGCACAGTTATGAGCGTTGGTGCATTGCATTGTGCATTTTGGTTTACTGTGTTGGGGAAAAGAGGTGCAGGTAAATTTTCTCCTGTTGCATTGACAGGCCATTTAAATAATTGAGCTTCCTTAACACCTAGGTGCTGACAGTACTTTAATATACAGCCTTTCGGTGGGTGGGCCTTGGTGTGGAGCAGCAAATTTGCATGCCAATTAGCCGACACAGTTGTGCAGAGAACGTGCGTCCTGTGTACTCCCTGCACAGTTACTGGCGGCTAAGCTTTCCGATCATGTGATCGCCATGATAGCCAGTTACATGATCATAAACCCTGTCCCTGCCTCTGAAACCTCTTACAGGGCCGGAAGGCGTTGGCGCAAAGGGGTTAATGCAATGCAAGTTAATGTGCCACATAATGTAACACAGATTGGACAGGTGTAAAGGGGCCCGAAAGCAAAGAATAAAAACGTAATACAGGCGGTCCCCGGGTTACAAACAAGATAGGGACTGTAGGTTTGTTCATAAGTCGAATTTGTTTGTAAGTGGCAACAGGTACATTTTTTAAGTGTAGCTTCAGCCAAAAAAACTATTTTTAAGCTTTTTGGATAGCATAGGGAAGGGCTAACACCCCTGTAATGTTTGTTTTCCTGTCTATGTTTCTGTTCAGAAGATTTCACCTCACTTCCTGTTCCAATGATAATTGGATTTTGAAAATTTTGGGTTGTTGAGGAAACAAACCTTGGTGATAAAGCTTCAGTGGAGACATCTTTTTCCCATAATAACTCTTACAGGAGCGAATTTCCCTTCCTAGGGGTAGATTTCCTGTCACTTCCTGTTGTCTCCCTCCGTTTGTAAGTAGGAGTCGTTTGTAAGTCGGATGTTTGTAACTAGTGGTCCGCCTGTATATTGCAGTTTAACAGCCGCAACATATTGTATCTGCATCGTTTTCAATTTTTCAGGCTTTTTTTCCTTTATTTTCACAGGTTGACAGTGCTCACTTTTTGCAGGAGCAATGTTGACACTGGAGAGTACAGAGGACAACCCATGTTCTCTCTGTATGTGTGTGCATGATTGAATTGTGTTGGCACACTGCCTTTACAGGGCTGAATTAACATAGGGGCTATTGGAGCTGCAGCTCCAGGCCCCTTCCTTACGATAGGCCCAGCCCAATGGTGTGAGTGAGTCACTAATTCTGCCCAGCCCTGCTCTGTATATGATTGATATGTAAATTGTGGCAGCATATTTCATTTGTTTTAAGAAAAAAAATGTTTGTATTTTTTTTATTTATTTTCATAAAAAGGCCCCACCAAAATCTTCAGCACCAGGCCCATGATGCTCTAAATTCGGCCCTGTGCCTTTAAAATCCACAGCTACTTAGAACGATTGTCCTACAAACCTGTATGTTCACCTTGGATGAACACATATTTTTGCTTAAAGCGGAAGGGGGAGAGACGCAAGGCTCCATGCGGCCCCATCGCTGGACCGTGGGACAGGTAAGTGTCTGTTTATTAAAAGTCAGGAGCTACACTTTTTGTAGCTGCTGACTTTTGATAAACTTAGAAAACAGTGGAACTCCGCTTTATGATCAAGAAAAAAAGGAGCATAGAGGCCCTGGTCTTTCTCGAACCAGAAAAAAATCTTCTGACTGTTTTATTCTCGGGACGTTTTTGGCAAGACTCATGTCTTAGGTTTTGGGAATTGTTTCAAGCATACGATGTATGGTTGTTCAGGCATTCTGTTTTGTCTGCGGGTACCTAAGTCCTGAGGGACTGTAGCTAATCAGCAACAACTAAATGTAAGTAAAGATACCTCAACAGCATATAGCCATGAAAATATAGATATTGGCAAGAAGATAAAGATAACTCCTCAAAAGAGGAAATGACAGTGTTCACAGGTCATGTCTGTGGAAATGAGAAAAAAAAATTGTGTTTAACTCTTGCTTTTAGTGGAGATTATAATTTAATAAACTAGACCGATACATTTCAAATGAGAAAGTGCTGTGCAAATATATTTTCTATTTTACACAAGCCTTTTATCTGAATATGTTCATGAAAATAATTTACAAATAAGTCATAAGGTTGCTGATAGATCTGCTTTTTTTGTTCATGCAAATAAGATCTGTGTTATAGAAGCTGCACATGATTTATTTATGCAACATTTTTACCAAATCTCAGCAAAGCGTGTTGTTGTTTTTAACCAAATATATTTTTTTAATTTACATTATTACTATTTATATATTAGAATCAGCATCAGTAATGAAAAAGTTAGCCAAAACATACATTCAGAAGTAAATACTTTATTACATTATAAAAGAAAAAAAAAATGTATTGGAAAAACCAAAATAAAAAAAGTCTAGATGTAAATTATGTGTTTATACATTATATTAAATCAAAGAGTGAATCTTACATAGTAAGTGCAGACGAGCCTTGAAAACAATCCTTAGCTTCTTCTATTTAATGTATTATTGCTGTTGAAAATGTTTAAATGGTAATAATAGTGTAAATGATATGGCTAATGGTGAATCTTAAGGCCTCATGCACACAGGATGCTTTTTGTCTGTTTTACAGCAGCTGTTTTTAGCTGCAGACATTTTTTCTACAGTCATTAAACCCTCCATCATGTTATCCTATGTGTTCATGTACACATAGGCTGTTATCAACTGTTTTTAGCAGTGACGTTTTTGAGCTGTAAAAAAACCCCAAGACCAGAGGGTTCTTTTGAACGTTTTTCAGCGGTAAAAACATTCAAATGCACAAAAATGCCCCAAAACGTCAATCCATTTTTAGATGTTTTAGATCAATTGGGAAAAAAGAAACCTTTAAAAACTTGAAAAAAAGTGAAAAAACGGTGGTAATATAATGCTGGTAAAAGCTGTAAAAAATCACTGATAGGCTGAAAAAAATCACTGATAAGCTACTGATGGTTTTTGGACGTTTTTTTAAAGTCCTGTATGCATGAGGCCTAAGCTGTGTGCTGAGTGTAGCTGAGGTGTATATGTGTAAGGTGGGGGTTTAGTAGCCATGAGATAAGGGTCCCTGGATCCAGATGTTTATAGCAGTAGTGGACACCCACTGAGCTACCACTCGGATTAGTATATGAAAAAGATTGGTTCATACAGTGATATGTCTTTCTCCAAACTTGAATGAACAAATTGATCAAGAAAGATGAATCATGCCTGCTTTATTTCTTTTCACTTTCTGACTTGGATGGGTGTAGGACAAAGCAGGCAATAATAGGGAATCCACCCAGCAGAGACCCTGAAGAGGTTTTACTTCTACAGTAGGGGAAGGATAAAAGCCCTTTGCCATGTTTTATAGCAGTTTGTGGAAATTTCACAATTGCTCCTGTTCCCGTGACAGATGGCCAGCAAAAATGAAGGAACATTTTCTTGATGGGCATGGAGACATTTACATCAGGATAGGCTCAAACTGTTCCCTACTCCAGCAAAATTTAAAAGAAAATGATTGGGCTGTAGTAAGGCCTTAAATGTATGACCGTGTTTTCCTCATTATATTAATTGCATTATATTACATTAACCAGTTCCTGCCTGGCCTATAGAAAAATTACATCCGGTAGGGACTTTTGTTGTTCCAGGTGGATGTCATATGACTGTGCTGTGGGCATGATCTGTCACTGGACTGCCCCACAGGTACCATGTGATTGCTGTGACCAATCACAGCAGATCAAATGACAATTGTAAACAATGGGTGGCTTCCTTTCATGCCATCCATTGTGTACAATTGTGTTGCTAGCTATGATTGGTAACAATGATCACATGGTACAGACAGGGCCAATCACAGCCCATCTATACCATGAGATTAGCTGTAGCTAATTCATTGGTATAAGCAATCATAATGTGTAAAAAAAAATCCTGATCACTTCCCCAGAGTAGTACAGTGTTACTGTGGTAACACTGTATTGCTCTGGACACAGTGTGTTAAAAAAGAAAAGATTAAAAAAGCAAACTTTTTTTTTAAAAAAATTGACATTTTCTTTTACAAACTGTCACCCATCAGTGTCAAGGACACTAGGTAAAAAAATATTGTGGAAAAAAAAATATGTTTTAACTATTTCTTCCAAAACAATTGTAACAAAAATTACAACTTCAAAAAACTCGCCATGCCTCTTACTAAATACCTTGGACTGTCTACTTTCCAAAAAGGGGTCGTTTGGGCGATCTTTGTACTGTCCTGGTATTTTGGGGCCTCAATAAATGAGATAGGCTGTCAGGACATCAGGATTGATCAATTTTCAGATATATATACCATAGTTTGCGGGCGCTAGAACTTTCCTAAAGACTAAATAATAAACACTGATTTGGGTTATTTTCACGTAGCAGGATACCTTTTGACCTAAATATATGAAGAAAGATTATATATTTGCAAAGTTTTATAACAGAAAGAAAATCGTGTTTTTTTTTCAAAATGTTCGGTCTTTTTTCATTTATTTAGCAAAACAATAAAAATAACCCAGTGGTGATTAAATACCACCAAAAGAAAGTTCTATTTGTGTGAACAAAATGCTAAATATTTAAATTAGGTACAGTGTTGAATGACCGCGCAATTGTCATTCAAAGTGTGACAGCGCTGAAAGCTGAAATTTTGCCTGGTCAAGAAGGGTGGTGAAAGTTCCCGGTATTGAAATGGTTTAATGTTTTTTGTAGAAATATCACAACATTCTCAAAATCTAGGATCCAGGATGAAATTATTTTGATGTCACACTTGTTAAGGTGTCGGCTACTGCATGGCTTGAAAGAAATGGCTGCCATATGACCTAAGGCTTATTGTTCCAAATATATGTTGGGCTATATTAGCCATGTGGGTGAGAGCACTTCACATTTTTCCATAAAAAGAAACTCTGGTTACTCAATACTGTGCATGCTGAACCACATAATGTCTGTTTTCTAGCCCCCATTTTCCAGAGAGGTAAATTTAGGCTGCATGTATGCTGTGGCAGCAGGCCCAGAAGAATGTAAAAGCCTGTAGATGGAAATGAAAAACAGTAGCCGCAGAGTATACATGATTGTGCTGTTAATTATCACTGGATACTCTTTATATGGAAGAAAATCAAACTTAATAAACACTCAGTCCTCTGTCAACTTCTCAGCCCTGACAGCTTTAGTAGCCTACATAAATCTTATTTTTTTTGACAGGCTGCTTCTGTCAAATGTTATAAACCGTAGCAAAGCCTCTCAGCATATTTTGCTATATGGATAGGAATAAGAATATTTAACTTTTGTCATCTGCTCAGCAGATTGAACAGAACGTGTTCTCAATGTTTTAATTGTGAGATATTTTAAGTATGTAGAACACTGGGATGACAGATACTGTATCTGGTTTTTTTTTCATATTTAGACTTATAACTTTTAGCTTCCACTTATTGGAAAAAAAATCTCTGTGAAACAACTGTACCTAGAACGTACATTTCTTTTTGTTTGTCTATCTGTCCATCTATATGCCTGTCTTTCCTTTGTCATTTGCCTGGTTATGCTGTGTGGCAGGGTTGTGAGAGCCATAAAACTAGCTAAGAATAGAAATACAAGTTGGTTCACGCAACTAACTAGTTCACTATTTGGGTTCTGGTTCTTTTAAGGGGGAAGGTTTGCAGTTATCGTTGAGTACTCAGGGGTTCTTACCAATTCAGGATGAGGGATTTTGTGGTAGTCAGGTTGATAATAAATTATATATACAGCGAGGGAAAAAGTATTTGATCCCCTGCTGATTTTATAAGTTTGCCCACTGACAAAGACACAATCAGTCTATAATTGTAATGGTAAGTTTATTTTTACAGTGAGAGACAGAATAACAAAAAAATCCAGAAAACACATTTCAAAAAAGTTATAAATTGATTTGCTTTTTAATGAATAACTATTTGACCCATGTCTTGGTGGCAAAACCCTTGTTGGCAATCACAGGGGTTAGAAGTTTCTTGTGGTTGGCCACCAGGTTTGCACATCTCGGGAGGGATTTTGTCCCACTCCTCTTTGCAGATCCTCTCCAAGTCATTAAGGTTTCGAGGCTGACGTTTGGTAACTCGAACCTTCAGCTCCCTCTACATATTTTCTATGGGATTAAGATCTGGAACATTGTCATGTTGAAATACCCATCCATGACCCAATTCCAATGCCCTGGCTGAGGGAAGGAGGTTTTCACCCAAGATTTGATGGTACATGGCTCTGTCCATCGTCTCATTGATGCGGTGAAGTTGTCCTGTCCCCTGTTGTATACAGAAGGACAGAAAGTCCCCTTGTGCTCTGCATACAGATCACCTATCAATAATAAAAAGAAAACACTAATTATATATTTTTTCCATTTTCATTGGATTGATGGAAACCTGTTATAAGAGTTTTGCTTAAATGGTATTGCAGACTCCCTCTTGGAATGCTAGATGTCTGGCTATCATTTTAGACCCTGACCATTGGGTCAGCATGAAAGTCAGGACTTTTAATGTCAGTGATCAACCTTATATTTCTCTCTTGAGAGGTTAACTATAAAAAAAATCCCTAATTTAATTAATCGAACTAAACATACATTTATTAAATAATAATTTTTAAAAATAATAATCTTGCAGGAAGTGAAAAATATCAGTTCCTGTAATTCCTTAATGTTACTATTTAAGAAAATTTTGATGGTGTGTAGTGTTGTTGTGCATGTCAATTTCTGCTTTCAGTCTGTGAATTCCTTTAATAAAAAAATAAATAAATATATATATATATTATATATATAGATATATAACAGAAACTACCCAAATGACCCTGGTCAAAAGTTTGTATACTCCAGTTCTTAATACCGTGTATTGCCCCCTTTAACATCTATGGCAGCGTGAAGTCTTTTGTGGTATTTGTGGATGAGGCTCTTTATCTTCTCAGATGGTAAAGCTGTCCATTCCTCTTGGCAAAAAGCCTCCAGTTCCTGGAAATTCTTGGGCTGTCTTGCATGAACTGCATGCTTGAGATCTCCCCAAAGTGGCTTAATGATATTGAGGTCAGGAGACTGAGGTGACCACTCCAGCACCTTCACTTTATTCTTCTGTAGCCAATGACAGGTCGAATTGGCCTTGTGTTTTGGATCATTTTCATGTTGGAATGTCCAAGTACATCCCATGCGCAGCTTCCTGGCTGATGAATGCAAATGTTCCTCCGGTATGTTTTTTATAACATACTGCATTCATCTTGCCATCAGTTTTGACCAAATTTCCTGTGCCTTTGTAGCTCACGCATCCCCAAAACATCAGTTATCCACTTGCGTGTTTCACAGGCCTTGTTGGCTCATCTCCAAATGTAGCATTTATGGTTGTGGCCAAAAAGCTCAATTTTGGTCTCATCACTCCAAATGACTTTGTACCAGAAGGTTTGAGGCTTGTCTCTGTGCTGTTTGGCATATTGTAAGCAGGATACTTTGTGGCATTTCTAATGTAATGGCTTTCTTCTGGTGACTCGACCATGCAGCCCATTTTTCTTCAAGTGCCTCCGTATTGTGTATCTTGAAACAGCCACACCACATATTTTCAGAGACTCCTGTATTTCACCTGATGTTATTTGTGGGATTTCCTTTGCATCCTGAACAATTTTCCTGGCAGTTGTGGTTGAAATTTTAGTTGGTCTACCTGCCCGTGGTTTGGTTTCAACATAACCACTCAACATAACCACTCATTTTCCACTTCTTGATTAGAGTTTGAACATTGCTGATTGGCATTCTCAATTCCTTGGGTATCTTTTTATATCCCTCTCCTGTTTTATGCAGTTCTACCTTTTCCCGCAGATCCTTTGACAAACGTCAGTGCAGCACTGGATGAAAGATGCAAGGGTCTGTCAGGAGCCCAGAAACTCATTGACCTTTTACACACACAATAATTGCAAGCAAACAGATCACATGTGAGGATGGTTACCTTTAATAGCCATTCAAACCCCTTTGTGTGCATGTTATCAGGCCAAAATCACCAGGATATGTAAACTTTTGATCAGGGTCATTTAGGTAGTTTCTGTTGTCATTATGATTTGAAAAGAGTAAACACAGTTGATTGATAATAAATGGCTTCAGCCAAACAATAACCATGAGTGAAAGAAACGTTATTGTGTTATCATTCACATTCTCTGAAAAATGACCAAGAAATCATAAATCCTGTCAGGGTATGTAAACTTATGAGCACAACTGTATATATATATATATATATATATATATATATATATATATATATATATATATTCAGATCTTGTGTAAGGGCCAATTCAAAACCAAACCGTAGGCTGAGATTGCTTTACTGGGAAAATGATATCATAGGATTGGTTAGGTCTGTAGATGTACACTGTTTCCAAATGTCTGCACCACTACATTAATTCTTCTAGTTTTGGGAGGAGTAGAGATACACAAACCATTAGAACATAGTTGTTTTGCAATCCATCTTGAGAAAAGCCTGATGTTCAAGCAGACCCTGATAAAAACTCTTAAAAACACTTACCTCAGCAACAAGATGATTTTCTAAGATGGATGTTTGAAAGTTCAGACAAATAAGTCCAGCAACAGCAACTATCTCCTGTCTCAAAGGAGAGTTTGGTATGAGTGTTTAATAAGACCCAGATTTAAGAGCAAAGGGTGTGAGATGTACTAGTCTCCCTTAAGACTATGCTCATAAGCAGAAACAAAAAAAAATTCTATCTGTAAAATGAGCTTTGCCAAGAAGAAGATTTTTTACAGGTGGCAATATTTTCAGTTACATACAGTGCAGTGGCAGGAGATGAATTAAAAAATGTTTAAGACATCATGTGTGTATTAGCATAGTCATCACATTATTCTCATAGGAAGATCATGTCAAACTGGCCAAAGATAAAGTAAAATGACGTGTGTGAACGTAACACATTGATGAACTCTAGGTATTTGTTGAAACTTTTAGGGCTGATTTCATTTCCTTTTTCTAAATAATTATATACAGCATTCTCCATCTGTATTAGAGATTTAACTTCTCCCCATCTACATATCTTCTTACTTTTTCTTAAAGGAGGCCAGTTTAGGGTTGCATTGGTAATGAAAGACAGTTGTATTAACAGGTTGTCTTCTCTATGCACAGTTAGAATCAAAGCACAAAAGTACATTTCTATAGCATAACATACTGTATACATGTACTGTTCAAAAAACATTACTGCATTTTCATAACCGCAGTAGGTTCCAGTAGAAGCAACTATATGTGCTTTGCTTTTTTCCTGGAATTCTGAAAGCCAGTCAGGATATTTACCAATGGCCTATGGGGAACTTTTACCCCCTTCCTGCCCAGGCCACTTTTCAGCTTTCAGCACTGTCACACCTTGAATGACAATTGCACAGTCATGCAACACTGTACCCATATGACATTTTTATCATTTTTTTCACACAAATAGAGCTTTCTTTTGATGGTATTTAATCACCACTGGGTTTTTATATTTTTTGCTAAATAATCAAAAAAAGACATAAAGCTTTAAAAAAAAAAAAAAAAAACGATTTCATAGTTTGTTATAAAATTTTGCAAACCGATAATTTTTCTCCTTTACTGATGTGCACTGATGAGGCTGCTCTGATGGGCACTGATAGGCTGCATTGATGGGCACTGATGAGGCAGCACTGGTGGGAACTGATGAGGCTGCACTGTTAGGCGGCACTGATGGGCACTAATAGGTGACACTGATGAGGAGGCCCCGATGAGCTCTGATTGGCAGCACTGATGGGCACTAATTGGCAGCACTGGTGGGCACTGTTGAGTGCCCTGATTATCAGTATACATGTCAGTATACATGTCTCTATTACACAAGCCAGTTATCGGCTCTCTTCTCCTCTCCTCACGCTGTCAGCATGAGGAAAGGAATGCCAATAACTGGCTTCTGTTTACATCATTATCAGTGATTGGACACAGCTGATCACGTGGTAAAGAGCCACTGATTGGCTCTTTACCTCAATTTGTGATCACAGGAAGACGTCATATGATGCCCTCCCAGAACTGGCCAGCCACGCTATAGCTGTCATTTGGCTATAATGCGGTCAGCAAGCGGTTTAACAAAATAAACTTTAATAATGAAGAGCAAGCTTTACTGACCATATTAGATTACATTCTTTGACTTTTTAATGCTTGTAGTAGTTCAATTATCATATACACATTTGAGTACATACATATATGCTTTTTGTAAATCTATATGTATATTTGTTAACAGACTTGCCAGTTATGTGTTATCCAGCTCGCAAAGTGCGGGTCACGAGATTGTTTTTCATGCCAGAGTGATTCACGGACCTGTGGGTGTCATTGCAGGAAGTGACATAAAGCCACCGAGCAACCTACTTTGCAAGGCAACCATATCCAGCAACATTAGGCCACTTCCCCCTTTCCCCAGCTGAGCCTTCCCCTGCCATGCTTAGTGTAGTCAGTTTACTACCAGGAAGAAAGAAACTGTCAGGATCAACCAGGCAATATAGAAGCACTGCAGGCACAAAGAAAACAGCTGTATTAAAGAGCTTACAGTAACCCTTTACAGAAGCAGTAACATTCTTTTTTATTTCAAGAGTTACAAACAGTTTAACTATAATGCCTTACTGCTTGCTATAGATTAAAGTGGTTGTAAACCTCAGACATGAAATATCAATTTCATATCTGAGCCCAATCTTGATCCAGTGATGTGCACGAGATCTGAGACAACAGGAGCCATTTACCATTGAGGTGCTGAAATACAATTGTATATTACAATATATGCCCCAATACTCCCATGTGCACCAGCCGTAATAGCAAAGCTGTCTAGAGCTGGTCATAGAGGTTCGAATCTCAGCTGGTTCCACAGGGACTGGTTGCAATTTGAACCATATATGGGCAGGCTGATTGTACCCAATTTGATCGATCAGCTAGGTTACAACCAGCATGTCGGATTTTTACATGCGATTATTGCTAGCAGTTATTATAGCCACTAGCAGTATTTGCTGTGTTCTCCCGGAGGGGGTGGCTTCCCCCGCCACCCCCTCCCACTGGGAGAACACAATAGCTCAGCGGGAGTGATTTCCCGATCAACCCATGGTTGCAGGAAAAAAAAAATCGCTCCATCTATGGCCGGCTTAGGTCTTCCACATGTAACCTACTGATAATTTTGTATGTATTTCTAAAGCTGGAAGGCTGGTGCTGTTCTCTTAAGGACTCATTGACACTGCAGTCCTTGCTAACTGGGTGCTCGGCAGGCAGTTCTGACTCCATTGCAAAGACCAGGTTTTAAAGTATCTACTGAGCCAAATGGGTGACATTGTTTGCTATTTATTTATATTCCAGGTAAGGAAGGAAAACATGCATACTTTGGCACTGTATTTCATATAGTCAATTGGAGGTGTTGGAAATGAACAAGAAGTTTCCAAGCAGTAATTACCTGACTGATTACATTGTAAAAATGCAGCCTATAGCAGTTTAGAAGATCTGTTATTGACAGAAATATTGACTGGTTGTTGTTGAGCAGTCTTCAGACTGTGGTGCTATAAATCATCATAGTGATTTTAATTTAACACGGTTGTAGCAAGCCTTAAAAATCAATTGTACTCTGGAAATACGTTGTGCATTTATTACCTTGCAGTAAATACATTACTGAGTACGTAACCATGTGAGATCCCCTAACAGAAATCGGTACAAATGATTTACATTAGTACTGTATATACACCATATATTTGTTTCATTCTTCTCTAAGGACTTTAAAGAATGGCAGTAAAAGCAATTGCAATACATATTATTAAAAATATTATAAAAAATAAGCTCTTTAGCCCAACAATACATAAAATATATGGAGTCCATTCCTATTATATTTTTCTTCTTCTAGAGATAGTTCAGTCTTAAGCAGGCCATACATTATGCAATTTTCTTTCCTTCCACCCGCAGTCAGTGTTGATGGGGGAATCTCTCCCGCAGTGCTTTTGTGTTCTGCCGGTGAGACTTTTCTGCCAGCAAAACACAATGATTAGTGTTGCTGTCTATAACTGGCTGGTCATACACAAGTTAAGATGGACAGATGGATTAGTGTACAACCAGGGTGCTCATACATGGATCGCAATTTGGCCGGACCCTACTGACTTGGCTGAATTTCAATTCATGTATGGGCAGCTTTAGGCAGGCCATAGATTGTGTAATTTTCTTTCCTTCTTTGATGGGTGGAAAGAAAATTGCTCAATTCCCCCATCAACTAAGTCTTTATTGATGGGGGGGAATCCCTCCATTGTGATCTGCCAACAGGGAGCACGAGGAACCTTCCCTGCTGGCAGAAATAAGAGATAAGAATTAAGGCCAGCGGCACTAATCGTTTGGGAATAATCAGCTTGATGCACACGACTTGTGTACAACCAGGGTGCCCATACATGGATCGAAATTCAACTGGTCCCTGCCGAATCGGTCAAATTTCAATCCTTGTATGGCTGGCTTCACTGTATGCAGAATCTCCTCCCCAGAGCACATCTTTGTAGGGGAAAAAAACTACAGGTACAGTAGATAATAACCCACTACTCTGGTTGATTGCCATGTACTGAAAGATTTAGGGTACTTTTCTTATTTTTTTACCAGGGGATAAAGACAACATGCTTAATGATATTGATTTTTTTCATTAGTAGATAAAATGCCTTGATCTGAACGTCTCCTTTAAGGCCTCATACACATGGGCGTTTTTTACAGCCACGTTTTTTACAGCTCTCCATGTTATTCAATGGCCCCATAAAAATGCCAACGTTTTTGAGTAGTAGATGGCGTCGGCGTTAGTGAGCTGAAAGTTTACAGAAAGTGGAACCCACGGCCAGCGCGTTCCGATGCTGTAACTTTTTGGCGTTTTCGACGCCGAAGCGGCAAAATGCTCACTAACGCCGTACCGATGTTAACGGCGTTTTTGATGCAGGCGTTTTCAGGTTAAAAAATAGCAGAGGTATTTTTTTTTTTTAAAAAAAGCCTATTGACGCTGACATTCACTAACGCGCATTAACACTCATTAACACCGATGCAAAACTCCGAAAAAAAACACAGATTTTTCCCTGATGCCGGGCCCGACATTTTGATTATTTTTTTTTCATACTCCTGTGTGTATGAGGCCTTATAAGTGAAATCTACCTGTTCAGTTAATTAATGTTGCAGTAAATTTAAATATGCATGCTGGTTTTAAAGCATTGCATGATTATTATTATTATTATGACTTGCTTTTGTGGCAATGTTGCAACAATCTCTCTGTGAATGATTGCACAAGAGCGTTCAGAAACCATTTGTTACAGGGTATTTTTTGGGTCAAAAAAAGTTTTCTTTGATCTTCACTCCTAGAATGCTCTTTACAAGCAATAATAGGGAAATCATTAAATAGTGGGTGTGCTTGGGAAGAAGAAGGTTTTCAGGCCCAGGACCTGTGCCCCAGGGCTTTTATTGAGTGCATATGGTCTCCTTTGTATTAATTGTTGTCATAATTACTTTTATGATCCTGAGAACCATAATGCAGTCTTTTGATGGTGTTTGGCCCTGGGGTTTCTTTTTTTTGCACCTTGTGCATCTAGCCCCACCCTCTACTGAGATCTGCATTTGCATACAGGTCTTTAGGATTTGAAAGTAAGACATTTTATTGTAGAAGGAAAGGCTTGCGTTGAAATAACTCCCCACAATCAGTTAAAAAATGCAAGTCCATCCTAATGTGTAAGTTTGTTTAAATCTGTTTGTACCTTTTTTGATTATAATTCATGTGTCATAATGCCTCTCCATTCCTACAGCTAGGGCAGCTGATGAACATGTCTCCTTCCTCCTGTTAGAACATTCTCTTGAATGCTTGTGTGTCCTCACTCATAAGAATACATTTGGCTGCACAAGTGTACCATTGTTATAGAAGCACTGGAGAATTGCTGATCGTCTAGTTTAGACAATTGTTTCTAATCAGATATTCAGTTATAATGTATAATATAAAAGTGTATTATATTATTCATATTAACTAAGTGTGGATTTTGATTTTTGACTGGAATTCCACTTTAAGTCCTATTTTAAATATATTTATATATATTTTAAATAAAATAGTAATTTTCTACATTTTTGTGATCCAATGTTCTCATTTTAAATTGGCACTGCTGCCTACTGGGAAGGATACACCACCAGTGCCTTCCTAGGTAACTTCTGTAGGTAAACTGCAAAATCTGCATAGAAAAAAAGGAATGAATTGCCTTTTTCCTGAGATTTTGGGAAAAAGATAGCTTATTCTGTTTTTCTACACAAATCTGGCAATGTCCACTTCAATATCTTCAACAGATTTGTGCCTATTGATTAATAGGTAAATACAGATTTTATGTACCACATGTTTTTGGAACAAAGATGGAAAACAGGAAAGGGAAAGTAGAGGGGGGGGAGAGCTTGGAGGAATGTCTGCTGCTGGCTATTTTATTCAAGCTGCTGCAGCACCCGTGTATGCCTGATTACCCAAAAAGTGCCTGGATTTAATTGGATTCTGAGAATTGTACAACTAGCTCAGTCAATTTGAAAATTTTCATTGAGCTGGGTGATGCCAACAGGGCCACCTGGGGCTCAAATTTTGTTTTATTCAGAATTTTGGCCAACGTTCGAGCCATGCATGGCTAGCTTATATAGAGATAGTTTACACATGAAATGAACAATTGTGGCTGCCCCCATGTAAAAAATATATGTACTGTATTTTAAAACATTAATTTGAAATCTTTATTATAGTTCTTCTTTATTATAGTTATTTTATTACATTAAGTTGTCTAATTTCACAAGCATACTAAAAATAATAAATTCTCTCAAGTATTGCATGGATTTTACAGGCAATTTAGCTTCTGTACTCATGGCATGTTTACCTCTTGGGGCTGGACAGCTCAAAACCTATTCTGCTGAATATGGGGCCATTGTTGAACGCTCTCATTTGCATCCTATTTCATACATAGAACAGGTAGTGATGTCTTGATTGACTCCATTTATTCTGCATTGGCAGGAATTCACTAATAAATTTCCTTTTTTATGCTTTTTTAATCTATTTATTTAGTTAACTTAGCTTACTAAGCAACCCTTTACTTACTGCTACACGTTGAATCAATTGACCTGGTTTTGCCAATGAGGTTTTATAAAGTGTTAATTCCTTCATATGAGAAATTGAATCCTGATTTCAACACATGGATGATTGTTAATAAGTAAACTGTTTTTCTCACATTTTTTTAAAGATTTTTTTGACTAATTTATTTACACGTCTAAAAGCATTTACATGTGATACTACATTTACTAAATAATTGTCCAGTGATTTAAAATAAGTTAGCTGTGTGGATGCATTCACCTTGTAGTGACCATGGCTATCATGCGTCTGTCTTTGGTGATTAGATGTTGTTGATAGAAGCCATTCCAGCACACCCTCAAGAACTGTCCTTGGTAGCTGTGCACCTGTCAGCTTGATGTGAGTGAGATCTAGGGCTCTAGATTACGACCAGCTAACAGCATCCTGCATCATCATCAAAAGAGCAGTAACATACTTTTATGACAACACATGAATTTTGCTTATTTCAGTCATTTTTTTCTTAATTTTTTTTCTATGATTACTCATTTTTTTGCAATTATTTTATAGACCACAAACATATTCTTTAACTCTTCATAGGTAATGCTCTTAGCAAAAAATTATGAGTTATTTATTTATCAGGTATTTTTAGCAAAACAATTATTATTATTATTATTATTATTATAATACAGGATTTATATAGCACACAGTCCTTTACAATATAATTACAAAAAGGTAAAATAAATTGATTACATGCACATAAACATTAGTCTTTTCTCAACTACCTATATAGAAAAGCTCAAACATGTTGTACTTAGCCACACAGAAAATGTGCATTTTATTTTACAGATCGTTTGAGTTACATCCAAAAATGTAATTGTATTTTATTGGGATTTTATGTGATAGACCAACACAAAGTGGCACATAATTGTGAAGTGGAAGGAAAATGATAATTGGTTTTCAGAATTTTTAACAAATAAATATCTGAAAAGTGTGGCACATTTGTATTCAGCCCCCCCCGAGTCAATACTTTGTAGAACCACCTTTCACTGCAATTACAGCTGCCAGACTTTTGGGGGGATGTCTCTACCAACTTTGCACATCTAGTGGGTGACATTTTTGCCCATTCTTCTTTGCAAAAAAGCTCAAGCTCTGCCAGATTGGATGGGGAACATATGTGAACAGCAATTTTCAAGGCTTGATACAGATTCTCAATTAGATTTAGGTCTGGGCCATTCTAGCACATGAATATGCTTTGATATAAACCAATCCATTGTAGCTCTGGCTGTATGTTTAGGGTCGTTGTACTGCTGGAAGTGGGAAGAAAGTGTTTTGCAGACTCCATCCATCTTCCCATAAACTCTGACCAGCTTCCCTGTTGCTACTGAAGAAAAAAAAACATGATGCAGCCACCACCATGTTTCATGGTGGGGATGATGTGTTCAGGGTGATGTGCAGTGTTAGTTATTCACCACAAATAGCCTTTTGCCTTTAGGCCAAACATTTTTGGTCTTATCTGACCAGAGCACCTTCTTCCACATCTTTGCTGTGTCCTCCACATGGCTTCTCACAAACTGCAAATGGGACTTCTTATGGCTTTCTTTCAACAATGGCTTTCTTCTTGCCACTCTTCTATAAAGATCAGATTTCTGGAGTGCACAACTAATAGTTGTCCTGTGGACAGATCCCACTGTCCGCCGTGGATCTCTGCAGCTCCTCCAGAGTTATCATGGGCCTCTTGGCTGCTTCTATTATTAATGCTCTCCTTGCCCGGCCTGTCAGTTTAGGTGGACGGCCATGTCTTGGTAGGTTTGCAGTTATGCCATACTCTTTTTATTTTCAGGTAATGGATTGAACAGTGCTTCGTGAGATGTTCAAAGCTTCTGATATTTTTCATAACCTAATCCTGTTTTAAACTTCTCCACAACTATATCCCTGACTGCTCTGGTGTGTAAAGGGAGAATACAAATACAAATGCATGTCACACTTTTCACATATTTATTTGTAAAAAATGTTGAAAACCATTTATCATTTTCCTTCCAGTTCACAATTATGTGCCACTTTGTGTTTGTCTATCACATAAAATCCCAATAAAATACATTTACGTTTTTGGTTGTAACATGACAAAATGTGGAAAGTTTCAAGGGGTATGAATACTTTTTCAAGGCACTATATTTGGCATTTAAACATCATTCTTAATATTAATAAGCAAAATGTATTTTACCATGACATAAATTAATGGATATTTGTAACCAAAAGGGCATTGCTATTTTACGTGCCTGCTGTAAATATGTACATATCTTTTTTAACTTTTAATTACATTTCAAGCATGTGAACATTCTCTAAGAATGCCAAGAATTTATGTCACATATTTACGAATGGGTATGTCTGTACATACAAGACCATGGCAGTATATGGTGATCAGTCTGAAGTATTAGAGTCAATGGCTTCTGCTAATTTGTTGGAATGTTGTTATCATAGATTTGTGAAATATCCATTTTCTGAGTAAACTGAAGAAAGTACCAGTTATTGTTTCTAATCTTTCTTTTTTTTTATCTTTTCTTTAGCTGTCTTTTGGGGAGACATTGCCTTAGATGAAGAAGACTTAAAAATGTTCCAAATAGACAGAACAATTGACCTCACTCAGCACTCTAATGATAACTTGGGACACACCACAGGTAAAGCTATATCTTCTTTTTTCAAGAAATCAGTGTTTATATGGTACAGTTCAAGTTGCAATATGTTCTTAAAGTAAACATGTCACAAGCCTTAGTAATAAAATAAAGAACATGTGAAAAATGCATAAACTGAAGTAACTATATGTCAAAACAATACTGTAAGTAAATTAGGATATGTATAAGCAGAACTGACAAGCCTTGACTTTTCCTTGATCTTTGATCCCCCCTTTTCCTTGAAGTTGGTCTGAAAATTGCCACTTCCTCCTGACAAACCTACCTGTTGAAAAATAGAGCTAGAAGTCTGTATCGTCACAGAGTGGTACTGTGGATCCAGAAATAAATTACATGTGCCACGTCCCAATAAAGGATGTATAAAGAGAATCGGCTAGAATATGGACTTTTTAGGCACGACCGTATAAGTGTAAATTTTTTTATAAAAAAGGTATTTTATTACAAAGATTACTAAAACACAATTATTCAACAATTAACTGATACACACACTAAGAAATTGCCCTGATTTGAAAATAGAGAGGGTTTCACTAAGACAACCAACTGCACTACACGGTACAAGCATGGTAACCCATTATCTGATCACCATGATGAGTTACCATGTTTGTGCCATGTAGTGCAGTCGATCGTTTTAGTGAAACCCTTTCTATTTTCAAATCAGGGCAATTTCTTAGCGTGTGTATCAGATAATTGTTGAATAATTGTGTTTTAATAATCTTTGTAATAAAATACCTTTTTTATAAAAAATCTACACTTGTACGGTCGTGCCTAAAAAGTCTGTTGGTCAATGAAACGACTGATCATGTTAAAAACTCAACAGCAAGACAGGAGGGGGCAGGGCCAAGTTTAACTGTTACATGGAAAGTTGGGATTGGAATACCTTTAGCTCTGCTTATATCTCCTAATTTACTGATTGGTTGGATATGATTTTTGTTACGGACGGTAACCTCTGCTTTCTTTCATATTTGACACAATTGAATGTGAAGAACAGTCCTAAGGATGTGTTAGGAAAACTACAGGTACCCATAGTTCACAATAATTAGGTGGTTAATATAAAAAATTACAGTATATGGGGTAATATAAATATTTAAATATATGAGATTGATGATGATTCATTGCCTTTTTGCATGGTTAAAGATTCTTTTACTGTGTATGTAAAAAAAGAAATGTATGTTTTAAAAGTCCAGGGGCATTGGTGGAGCACTATATAGTCACCAATATTTGTTATCGGTAGATTTCTTAACAATTTCTTAGTAAAATATGTGCACCATGGGTATCCATCTATTGGATTTATCTCAGTAGAGTGTCTACAAATGGCCACACACTAATAGTTTTTTTTATTTTTTTATTCAGCGGGCTGAATCAGATTACTCCTTCTACACTATACGGTGTGAACGGATGAATCTACAGCACAAGCTATTGTATGCCATTGGTGGATAGTTGAGGCTGTTCAGCCTGTACAAAGCAATGTCATGCAGACAGCAGCCATAGCTGTATGCAGGTCTTGGCCTGTAATTGCATACAGAGTGATTACCTGTGGTTACAAACAATCGATTGACCAAGAATGGCTTTCATCTGTCCATGTGCGATTGCATTCGAACACCAGTAGACAGCTGTGGGCCTGTCATTGCTTTGTATAAGCTGATTGACCACAACCATCAGGTATACATCGGATTCTTGCTCCAGTTGGCATATAGGTGCTGTGTGCATGAAGACACTGCCTTCCCACCAGAGGCATAGTTCAGAATACTCTGATGTAAAATTTCAGGGATGGATTTTGGCTTCTAAATTCTGCTTGAAGGAAGCTATGGCAAATCATGGCTTGTACATAGGCAGCAACTTGGATCTTACATTTTTGGATCTCAGGTGGGAAGCTTCAAAGATGTGACCTATTAAGTTTGTTATAGTTAAACCATAATTACCTTAAAACCTAACTCCAGATGATTTTTTTTTTTTTTTTTGATGGAGTAAGATTTTACATTTTGTATTGGGTTTTATTTCTGTCTCTCTGGATTGTTTTTTTTTTGATCACTCCCTGTTGCTGTGACAGGCGTACAAGAAAAGAGGGCAACAGCTGTCACCGGTATAGAAATGTGTGTTCAGTAATATAAACATTGTCAGAATATTTAACCCTTTCACACGTTTTTTTTTCTGTGTCCCTGCTGGAGCAATTTCCAGCCACTTCACAAGAAGTGAGGTAAAATTTCCATAATAGTAACCCATGAGCCTGCATTCACTGTATCTGGTCTCCCACAGTACACAGAACATGGAAATGCAATTATTTTAGTAAATATAAACTGCTAAATACTTTTTCTCATCAGCAGTTAGAGCAGTCTTGTGACTTCTATCAGTGTCCTGCCAAGCACTGGTTAAAGCTTGTAGGAGGAGTTCTCTGACTGTCCTTTGAGACTGTAAGACCCCTGACCCTCTCTCTGGACAGTGTTGATTGGCCCTGTGCTAATCACATGCATTGTCCCAAGAAAAAAAAACAACCTCTCTAGCAATACACACAAAACTGAACATGTGCAGCCTGACTCCATAGGCTCTGTGTTATCAGGAAATGATTAGGGGACAGTGGAAGGAGGGGAACATCAGAGAACACAAGATCAAACAGCCTTTTTACACAATGTGGAGGTTAACCCCTTAGGTTTCACAGTGAGTATAACAAGCATGTTTTACTGCATATGCAGACTAATTTTACTGCTCTGGGTTTAGTAACACTTTAATGAAAGGTGATTTGTACATGCTATAAAACTGAAAAACAAAGATACAGTACAGCCATCTCACAGGATTAAAAGTCATTGTGAACCTATGCCACAGTGTAAGCCTCTATGGTTTATAAAGGATGGATATTATTTGCATCATTTTGAAGATGCAGTAAAGCAGCTGAAAATCTTCACCAGTGGAGGTACACCTATGATATATCTTTTTGCATATTATTATTATTATTATTATACAGGATTTATATAGCGCCAACAGTTTGTGCAGCACTTTACAAAATGAATGCATGCTGTGTTAATAGCTTATTCACAAAGTACATAGCACACTGCTTGCCTTGCATAGCTCAGCATATTCTATTTTATAGGAGAGATAGTATGCAAATTGCTTTATGTTATTCTATGGAATGTTGGAACATCTGAGTCATGCCTACACCAGGACACCATCTTCCTACAGCTTTTCTAGCATCTTTTATGGTTTTTATCATCAGTTTATCACCTGCCAGTGCAACAGTTCACTAGAAATCATTCATCCCATTTAAAAGTTATAGGATGAAAGCCTTGACCAGCCTGAATGATCCTTCGGTCTGGCAGTGGTGCTTTTTTATACTGGCTCTCCACATGGGCAATACTGCAGGGCTCTAAATTGAGTGCTAGAAACCTGTATGTGCTAACTGCAGTTGGAGGTGATCTGAAAGCTATAGACATTGCTAGGAATCCAAGAACATCTAATACATCATATGGAATGCCATTTTAATTGTATAATACATTATGAAGGCAGCCGGTATATTCATTAAGTGTAACTCTAAATGGCTATGTTCTTTACTACGGTTTTAAAAAGTCACTGTCATCAAGAAAGGCTTTTTTCTGAATGTAATATGTGTCCAGCTGGAAGATGGTGACAGCAATAGGACTAGTGCCTCTGAAGCCGGTCATAGACAGATTGAAATTCATCTGGTTTTGCAGCAACCAGCCAAATTTCAATCCAATGGCAGGCTGGTCATACTCAAGTCGATCAATCGATTGTCTTAAGGATAACCAGCCTGTTGGATTTTTTTCATACGCTCACTGCCAGGAGCTACAGCTGCAAGCAGTGCTCATTGTATTCTGACAGCTGGAAAACCCCCTGCTGTCAGAATACAATAGCTCCGCAACCCATGGTTAAAGGAAAGAAAATTGGTTAATGTATGGCCTGTTTTAGCATCTCATCATACCAAAATCCAGTTATTTTTATTGATCTTGTAATGTGATCCTCATCGGCGACCGAGGTCTTTCTAGGGGCATGATTGCCCAGTATTAATGTAAATTATGAATTATGTTTTTGGCTGCCTTTAAGTGATTATTAAACTTTTTTTTCTCCATACTTGAATACTTGTAAAAATGTATGCATTTTTATCCCATAAGTCAAATTGAATTCTTGTATTATAGAATATGTCTAAAAGACAGCCGAAAAGCCCTGTCTCTATGTATTATGATCTTGTAATTTGTTAACAGAAATAACACAGCCAAAGTATTATTTTAGCATGAATGTAAAGTAAATACCTGCCAGGCATACTACACATTCTGAAATATGCCAGCTATTTTGTAGTGCTAACAGACTGAGTAATGTGAATTATGTCAGCCATCCCACATTTTTCCTTCTCCATGCTCTGGCTGGGAATTATAGGAATTACAGCTCGAAAACTGCAATGTCAAAGAGTGATACATAGATTTCATGTTTCACTCTATCCAACTTGTTTGGAAAACAATTATATTCTCATTCCCAGCATACTGATCATAATTGCTACATATGCTAATTATTTGACATGTTCCTGAAGCATTTGACTGGTTTCCATGACTATATGTCATTGGGAAGAAATGCAGTCTTTTTGTAAATAATTTTGAACTTACGCATGTGCATATCTCTTTTCTAATCTAAAATGTCCCTTTATAAAACAGCTGTTTGAAAATACAGATTATCTCATACTTAGAAACCAGCCAAATGATTTGAGTGTCTAATAATTATTTGAAATACATATATGGTAAACACATTTAACCTTATATGTTGAAAGGGCATTTCACTTTCAGCATAAGGATATGGTAAGACATGTAAGCCCCTTGTGATCTAATTCTGTCCTTTTATTGGCACTTGGATAACACAATGTGGGAGAGTAAAACTCCATTTTTTTCCCTGGGTGGACAGATCTCCCATTTTATAAGTATACAGGGGCGAACCCTTATGTTTTAATAAGATAAAATGAAAATATTCGAAATCTACTATTCATTTTTATTACAGAATTGTCTTTCAAGGACATGTGGTGCAGTGATCAATCCCAGTAATATACATTTTTATTCAAACATTTAAACGTTTAGCCTTATAAGTTTGTATACTAAATTATTAAATCTAGGATAGAACCAGCTGAGTAGCGAAAATAAAGGAACCTATATAAAATGTGATACAAAGTCCTCTAAACCAGTACTTACCACATTAAAACCGATCCATGCACTAAAATCTGACCTATTCCTAAACTGTGGACATGCCCTGGTAATTAAGTAATTAACATAGTATTCAGCTAGCAATACCAGTACCTCTAAGAACAAACAGTAGGCACACAAAGTTTTTTATTGCCCAAGGATAAAACGCTAATAATTTCACGTTTATTACCACATATAAAGCTGGCCCCTGCCTTATGTATATAATGCTGGCACTCGTAGTCCATATATATATATTTATTTTTTACCGTAGGGAATGCTGCCACTTTTAGTCCCTCTTTTTTATCTCTTTACATTTAATATTATGTATATAGCTGCCCCCTGCCTATGTATGGATTGCTGATATTTGTGGTCCATACACTTCATGTCATCATTATCATCATATGATATGCTGGTACTTGTAGTTCCGCAGATTCTGGTTGTCATTTTTAAATTTTTAATTATTATTTTTGCTCTCCCCTTAGTCTATATTCTCTGTCATTTGTGTAACTTTTTATCTCCTTTTTATCTTTCACTTTCCTTTTTGTACATTCCTTTGGATTACCTGTATTATTGTTAATCACATTGTGCACAACAGCACATGAATCACGGCTGCTTCTGGCTTTCCCATCCGTGGTTCCACCCCAAACCTGCCCATCTTGCTGCTATATAAACCTTTTCCATTACTGGCATGAAGAAGGAGCCAATTGCATGCTCCGAATTGTGTCCCGCCTCTTTTCATCATTTCCGGACATTTGCGGTCCCACGCTGGCCCTGGCCGCTTCCTGCTGACGTCATCTCCAGATCCTGTATTCCACGCTGGTCCTGACAGTGCAGCTTTCTTTTCTGGTGGTCTCTCCTTGCGGCTTCCCTCTACTGGTCGGCTGGGATCGATCACAACGGCCTGCACACCGGACCACCCCCAGGACTGCCTTCTGTTGGACTTCTCATCTGCTTCTCCCTCATGGAAATTAGGAGCCTTTCCCTTTTCTACTTCCAGTTAGCGTGTTTTTTATCTTTGGGCAATAAAAAAGCTTTGTATTACAGCACTTAGAAGCTCCTTTTGTTTGTTCTTATTTGCCAGAGATTTGCTTCCCTCTTGGATTGCTGTTCAAGTGCCTTCCTAGCCAACGGTTTGCCTGATCCACACCACCATCTCTGCGGACTATTATCTCTGCTCCATTCTGTCATCCAGAGTGCCCTCTGCCCATTACTGAATACCAGTACCTCTGTATGTGGTCTCTTAAGCTGGATACACACTAGCCAATTTTCTGAAGATTTTTTTTCCTTCAGATTTACCACAACCATATAATATGAGGTCAAATCTTAGGAGTTTCAATTTGTATGCAATCAGGCAGGTCCTTGCACTATATGATTTTGGTAAATCTGAAGGAAATCTGACAACAAAAGTTGGATAGTGTGTATGGGGTCTTAGAAATGATTAGTAATGACTTTTCTTTTTAATTACCATTTTACCGCTGTAGAAGCTTTGTGTTACATTTATAATTTATAGGCTGTAGTTTAGATTAGGCTTACTACAATACATTTCTATAAAACATGTGTCATATTAAATGTCAAAGCATCATTTGGGGATTCAGGTCACAAACCAAACATCACCCAAAACCTGAATACCAGACTAACATTTTGCTAAACGATTAATTATCGATGGAATTCTGGATCTTTGTGTAGCAACTTTTTTTTTTTTCTCAGCAGCCATACCTATTGAATTGAACAGTCCAGAATAGAATATGTAGGTTATAACATTATACTCTTCACTTACTGGGATAGAAGTGTCCATGTATCATATCAAAATGTTTATTGCCAATAGAATGCACAAATTGTCCTGCCAGTAACATACTTTCTTTGCTATGGGGACAAATCTCACTCACTCACTGCGCTGTATCTATTGAGTAGCAGTGTTGTCACCCTAATGCCTTGTACACACAGTGCCACTGTTGTACGACCGCACATTCAACAGTGGACTGTTTGCTGTTGTGTCTAGCGTACTGACATGAGTCAAGTATTTGGCCAACAAAGCCGAACATGGTGATGTGTTACGAGCTTATAAAGAGGAAGTTCTGTTGAATTTGTGAATTAGGAACACAGGTTACACGACCTAGCACCTCCTGGATTCCGAACATGCGTGTTTGCACTTTCAACTTTTGTTGGGCCAACTTCTGTACAGACAAGTCAACAGTCGTACAATGGCGCACTCAGACACCGGTGCAGCTGTGCATGGTAGCCAATCAGCGTCTAACCTCAGCTTGCTCAATTAAGGCAATACAACCTGTAAGCTGATTGGTTTCTATGCAGAAGTGAGCCTGATTTTGCATTCTCCAGCTTTAGTAAATAAATCCCTTCCTGTCTTAACCTCCTTAGCGGTAATCCCGAGTGTGGCTCGGGGTGGATTTTCAGTACCTAAAGCGGTAACCCCGAGCCACACTCGGGCTTGCATCGCTGGATCCAGGCAATGTTACTTACCTTGTC
>BLSH010233013.1:311000-360597 GCA_018402905.1 Glandirana rugosa | reverse complement strand
CTGTGTGTAACACTTTAACTAAAACCGGGCGAACCCATATCACTGTTCTGCAAACATCTGGAAACTGTGTGCAACACTTTAACTAAAACCGGGACAAACCATACTACTGTTCTGCAAACATCTGGAAACTGTGTGTGAAACTATAGCAGAGAGAAGAACAGTGATATGGGTTCGCTCTGCTATAGTTTCACACACAGTTTCCAGATGTTTGCAGAACAGTGATATGGGTTCAAAAACAAAGAATCCTTTTTGTGCTGCCCTCCACTCAAAGAATCACCGTATCCGCGCTCACTCAATGCTGTCCATTCATATTAAGTATATATTGAATATTATAATTTAGCTGTTACAATGAATCCCGCATAAGCATAAAACAAGTGATATCACTAAATTGTCCACTATATTTGTAACATCTTGTAGCGCTCAATAACAGTTCCAATGTTCGTTTTGAAATGTGTGTATACAGAATCCTTAAGATCACATATACAGCTCCCAACGATTCTCCATATCAGCAAACAACATACATCATAAGATCCTCGCTATCGCCCACCAGGAAACACACTCACCGGATTCATTTGCCTCACACTCTTGTGTTTGGCAATCTCACGTGTCAGATCACAATGACGCTGAACAACTGCCGATCCCCTCTATTAGCGATGCCGTGATGGTCTAGTCAATTCAAACGTTCCTTCCACCTCACACTCTCCTGATCTTGTCGGTCAATGTGGTCTCTCAATGCCGTTTCTTGGACACTCTGTTCAGATTAATACGGGAAAGACAAAGAAGTCTCCACATAGTGCGTTATCATTTAAAACCACACATTTTATTGCCCATAGATGACAAGCCCCTATATTAGGGTACTCACAAATAAAATAGTAAAAACACGCAGTGGCTCAATGTAGTGCCAGAGATCCGATGGTATCAAGTCACTTCCCCTCTTCACTCCGACCACTGCTCCCCCGGCCAGCAGGATAGATGCAGCCGTCTCTGCTATCTCATGAACAGTTGCCGTGTGGATATGTCAGACGCGTTTCGTCTATGGACTTCTGCTGTGACACTCTACATGGCCGGCAACAATTGATTTAAGTACCCTCCCCCATCTGATTTGCACAGGTGAAGAGGTTGAGAAAAGGCATTGAGAGACCACATTGACCGACAAGATCAGGAGAGTGTGAGGTGGAAGGAACGTTTGAATTGACTACATCATCACGGCATCGCTAATAAAGGGGATCGGCAGTTGTTCAGCGTCATTGTGTTCTGACACGTGAGATTGCCAAACACGAGAGTGTGAGACAAATGAATCCGGTGAGTGTGTTTCCTGGTGGGCGATAGCGAGGATCTTATGATGTATGTTGTTTGCTGATATGGAGAATCGTTGGGAGCTGTATATGCGATCTTAAGGATTCTGTATACACACATTTCAAAATGAACATTGGAACTGTTATTGAGCACTACAAGATGTTACATATATAGTGGACAATTTAGTGATATCACTTATTATATGCTTATGCGGGATTCATTGTAGCAGCTAAATTGCAATATTCAATATATACTTAATATGAATGGACAGCATTGAGTGAGCGCGGATACGGTGATTCTTTGAGTGGAGGGCAGCACAAAAAGGATTATCTTTGTTTTGGTACATCTAAGAATTGGTAAACTGCAAAATACTGCATTTTTCCTTATGAGTTTAGATACACTTCAATAACACACTATGTAAAATATATTTTAGTTGGAATTAAATAACATTACTGAGGTTTGTAATTTATGATTAATGAGGTATTGTAACTTTGACTAATAATATGATTGCTCTGTGCAGTGTTATGTCTATACTGTATACTCTTTACTTCTTGGTTTTTACTTCCTTTCTGTTTTACTTTTGTACTTTGTATGAAACTGTGTAAGATAATGGAAGCATTGGCTAGCATGCTCTCTTTTTATTCAAAACAAAACTAAAAAAAGTGTAACTTGCAACTAATAAAAAAGAGCTGGGTTTAGTTTGTTTGAAAGACAAAGCTTCTGCATTTGCTTATTTAATTAAGAGGTATGTCCAAGGTGTCTGTCTTCATTCAGAAACCCCATTAGTGATTACATTTGGGGGCAGCATATCTGTGTTGAGGTATTTATAAAGAATCAATATAGGAAGCAAGCCCTGGACTCATAGTTCAGTTTTCCAAACTGTCTTTGGTTAAGTGGTTTATTAATTTAGTGTGAAAAGAAAACCTAATCACAATAGTTCATATTCAGACCTTTATTGCCCATGAAAAAAGTCCATTATGAACTAATTGTAACAGTAATGTCTAAATCTAGCTGTGAAGGACCATCCTTATACTGTAGATCAGGGGTCTCAAAGTACCAGACTAGTTACAAATGGCCTGCGGGGCTGGTCCTCCAGGATTAGTGCTGGACTGGCTGGTATACCGGAAATTTCCCAGTAGACCACATGCCCTGGGTGCACAGAACGGTCCCAAGAAGAAGAAGATGGCTGCACACCGCACTGAGATAGGTATTGCTCAAATGTTCTTTATTGGAGTCATCATGCCAGAAAAGATCACGGAAATAAAGCTGGGTAATGCATTTCACATGCCTGCTGCATCCTTGTTCACAACAGAGTGCACCGTGCCCAGGCGCCGCAAGCTGAGGCAGAGGGGGGTGCCAGAGTGCTTCCCTCCCTCCTCCTCTCCTTGTGTACATCACTCACAGTGGGGATCTCCTGCTGTGCCATGGAGCTTGGGTCTGAATTGTTCGGTGGCGCTGTAACAAAGTCCCGCCTCCTAGTGCAGCTCCTGTGATAGGAGGCACATTGATCCAATGCCAGGAAATTGAATCAGTGAGATATGTATCATAGGAGATAGGACTTTGTTAAAGTGACCACCCGGGCAATTCAAATACAAGCTCTGTGACACAGCAAGAGATCTGTGTGATCCAGGCACTGGTAGGCTGCATTTGATGGGTAATGGTAGGCTGCATTGGTTGTGCACTGGTGAGGCTACATTTTATGGGCACAGTGAGGCTGTATTTGATCGGCACAGGTGAGGCTGCATTTGATAGGCACAGTAAAGCTGCATTTGATGGGCACAACAAGGCTGCATGTGATGGGCACTGCTGAGATGTGCTTTTGGTGGGCACTGATAAGGCTGCATTTGATGGACACAGTGAGGCTGCATTTGATGGGCACATTGAGGCTGCAGTTGATGGGCACTGGTGAGGCATGCTTTTGGTGGGCACTGATAAGGCTGCATTTGATGGGTACAGTGAGGCTGCATTTGATGGGCACTGGTGAGACTGCATTTGATGGGCACTGGTGATGCTGCATTTGATAGGCACAGTGAGGCTGCATTTGATGGGCACAGTGAGGCTGCATTTGGTGGACACTGATAAGGCTGCATTTGATAGGCACTGGTGAGGCTACATTTGATGGGCACAGTGAGGTTCCAGTGACTGGTAGCTAGCAGTAACTACCACTGTTTATAGTTTGATGATGTTTTTGAAGTTTGAAAGATTGCATGCAGTCCCCATGGGATATGAAAACTTGCCCAGTGGCCCTCAGGTAATTTGAGTTTGAGACCCCTGCTGTAGATTGCTGAGCCAATGTTATGCCGCAAAATGACAACTCTTTAGACAAAGTTCTGTAGAGAAATTTATTGCCATGGTTACTATTAAGCTCAACTCTTCCATCAAACCTTTGGTAAATGAGGCCAACCATAACCATCATTCATTAATGCAGAAAAAAACACCTCTAGAAGACTTTTTGCCTGGTATTTTACTGAAGTCTGTAGACATGGATAGGTTTTTATGGATGAAATAATCTTTCACATACCTGTTACTTATTTAAATCAAATCCTGTTGCTTATTTTAATGGCATATAATAACATATGCTTGAAGCTGTATAATTTTTATGATACGTGTTTAACAAAAAAGACAGAGGGAGGTATTGAATAAATACTGACACCTTCCACATGTGCCTACACACTTTAACAATTACAGCTTTGTCTAGCCTCATTTTCTACCAGAGTTAATTGTAAATTACATTAGGTTGTAAAGAAATAAAGCACATGCTGACTTATAATTGATCCCTTTGGATCAGGAGTAGGCAACCTTTGGGCTCATTTGCAACATATGTGTTGTGCATTTTACATTGTTTTCATTAGAGTCTTTAGAGAATAGTAGTGCATTTAAATGAATAAAATGAGGCCCTGCATGCTACATTTGGATGTAATGAGGCTTTGAATGCTTCTAAAAAGATTTGACACATCAAAGCAATGTGTGTTAAGCCTAGTACACACGGGTCAAATGTTGGGCAACATCAGCTGGTTCAATAAAAAACAGCCGACATTCGGCCTTGGTGTATGGCAGATGATCCAACAGTGCAGTGCTTTGTGGTTTCTTTATCATGACTTCATGTTAGCGTGAATCATAGTGTGCATAGTCTACCTCCTACTCAAACCACAGATCTTGAGGCCAGTAGTCTTCTGATTCATCTGCTCAGCCCCTCACACAAAACGTACCTATCAACTTAGTGAAAGGGTAAGGGTATTTGTTTTTCTTACTCAATCCCCTATGGGTTTATCTGCTAGCAGTTTGAAATTTTAGGTTTCCCCTTGGAGCTCCAATCTTTAATTGACACATTTTTTACATTTTTCAGAACTGTTCTGAGTTCACGTCTCTCTAGAATAGCTGAATCCTACCTTGTTAGATATTCTTGAGGCTGGTATATCATTTATCTGGCTGCAGGGGTTTTCCCTCAGTAGATTATTGTAACTCCATACACTTTATGCGAGACCTAATTACTGGAAGATTGAACGTTTTCCTACCCTCTACCTTAGCTAGTTGCCCCAGTTGATAACAAATTGATTATCCTCTAGGCTCCTTATTAAAAAAAAAAAAAGTGTGTGTGTGTGTGTGTGTGTGTATATATATATATATATATATATATTATACATACACATATATCATGGCATTCTAACTATGCTACCGCATCCCCTGCACAACCCTTTGGATGTGAACGGACAGGTCTTTTCAGCTTTCTGGTCCTTAAACCCTTGTAGCCACTTTATCCTTAATTAGCCAGCCTACCCTTTCATATGGTTGCCACAGATCTCCTAACCATATCTCTGTAGATATTTGGGATCAATGCCCATCTCTAATTTTTATTTTCTCCATACATATTCCATGTCGTGAGAGCTGTCCTACCCATTCCCATCACTTGAGAGATTTCTTCTCTGTCAGGTTTATCCTTCATTTTAAGGACATTCCTCTGCTTGAATCTAAGGCAGGCCATAAATGACTTGATTTTCTTCTGATGGGGAAATGCCTCCTGCATCACTATTGCATTCTGCCTGCGGGTGGGGCGCAGGGAGCCTTCCTGGTTGGCAGAATACAATGATTACTGCTAGTGGCTATAGCCACTGGCAGTAATTGCATGTAGAAAAATATGACAGGCTGGTTGTACCCTACTAGATCAATGGATCAACTTGAGTACAATCAGCCTGCCCATACATGGATCAAAATTTGGCAGTGCCTGCTTAACCGGCTGAAATTCGATCTATGTATAGCCAGCCTCAAGGGTTCAGGGTGTTCCATTTATGCCTTTGGTTATATAGTGGTTAACCTTTTTGCTTTGGCATACCTTGTTTACCTAACTATATCCTACCTGTAGTGTTGTACACACGCTTCGGGTTGTTATCTGTTTATTTTTTTGATCATGTTGTCTTGTTTGTTTAAACAACCTATTCCTACAGTCCAAAAACTCATATTTCTTGCCAAAACTGCTGGTGGTTTATTTTTTTTACTGGTGCTTTATTGTTCCTTTTTTATCTTATGGTGGACGTTTGTCAGTTGAGCCCCATCATTATATCAGCCTGTGGTTCTCCTCTAGCGGTATTTACCTGTCCTGTTCTGTAAAACCAGATTGATCCTGATCTTTGACTTTGCATTCACCTCTCTCTTCAACCTAAACTTATCAGGCATTGATTGATTCAAATCTCCATGTGCTAATATTCCAAATCAGTTTGATCTGTGGCTTTTGCCCACCCCTCAGTTGAATTGTTTTTGGATGTCCCAATTGTTTAAGAAATACTACTCTCCTGTGTCTCTCAATTGATGATAAAGAAAATAATATTTTTTTACTCACCATGAAATATTTTTCTTGAAGTCAGTTAAAAGACATAGGTGCCACCCCTTTGTGTTATTGGCCCTATTTACTGCTTGCTCAAAAAACTGAAGCATGATGGTGGGAGATGGTGTTATATATCCAAGCCTCTATGGACTTCAAGAATAAAAATCTTACTTTGCGGGCTAAGGTCACTTGAGAGCTTTTAATGCTTAATATGGTCCTATCAGATATGAGGATCATTTAAAAAAGAACAATGCTTATAGCATGAAATTTTCACCTAGCTTCAGTAGCAACATAAGGTAGCAATCATTAACTAAATAAGGGATTTTCATACAGTAGTTTAATAGCAACTTTTGATGGTCCAATTTTTCTTTTAAAATAAATAATAATCCCTTCTTTTTTCTTGTACTCTGTATTCACTTGGAGTACATAGGGAGTACAGCTTCCTTATATACGTTTGGGCAGTAAACTCACCGAAAAGCACTGAGAGCAGAATTTAGCTGTATGTGTTCTAGTACAGGTTAGAAAATAATGGCCATTCTGTATTCCCGCTATGGTCAACACAGATATTTCATTACTCCACTGGTCAATTGAAAGTTTGTGCTATTACATATAGTAATCAATTACATCTTCTTGCAGTTCTGTTTTTACCAGCCAGGTTCACAGTATACTGGCCTGGTGCCAGATCTATGGCAATTGATGAATTTAATCATATTGCTAAACCAGTATAGATACCTTGTAGCTCTGTTGATTTCAGTTAGCAGTTTAGTGTAATCACACCAGTGATATGATTTGTGATTGGTTAATACGGGTTATTGCAAAGGTTTTGACCTACCTCTCTCTCCCCACACACATAAAGAAGCCAAGATGTGCAATGGCCCTATACAACAGTGCATGTATTAAGTAATACTGAGCTACACCTCCTAGTGTGCATAATCATCTCATACTTAGGCTAATGCTGAATGTAAGATGTGCTTAAGTAACAGCTGGTTTAACATAGACCACACATTCCCTCATAAATGCCATCTCTTCCATTCCACAAATAAGCATATAATAAAGTCCAAGCCTTTATGGTTTATAAAACAAATGTGACCTTGGATGACTTCTGCACTTCTACCACCAAGAATGCACTAGTTCTTTTAGAAAAGAAACATGTCTGTGAACATTAATATTTTGAAGTCATTAGAAGTTCCCATGAGGCCGGACACATACTTTCCCAAAATTAACAGCGTTGTAGGCTGTTATTCCATTGAATTATCTCTATTAGATTGATTGACAGGCGAGACATTAATTCACAGGTTTCACATTTCATTGCTGCAAAACACTGTGGAGCAGTGATTGGCCTGGAATATTTGCTATGAAAACAGCACCCATAAAAGGTATAAAATATGTTTTAGGAATCCTATTTGCGAGGGTGAGAAAATGTGTGACTTCATTTATAAAATAAACTTGATCTGAATTTGTTTATAAGAATTCTAGTTAATGAGCTTAAATGACAGAAATATTAAGCTGGCAGCCGACATACCTGTTTTGTTGCACTTTCCTTGTAATCTGGGGTGGGGTGTAGTCAATTATAGTGGTGTACAGGATGTACATCATATTCAGACTACAGAAAAGGCCTGTCTTGGAGAGACATTGCTGAATTTGGGATAAAAACAGTCCAAATTTGTGTTCAAACAGTGCTTAGCCTCACTCACTTTTAAAGGGATGCAGAAGTGTTTTTCTGACTCGGGAAAGCAAGAGTACACACCTGCCTGTTCACATATTAAAATAAAAAACATAAAAAAAACATTGAACATTATTGGAAAAGCGTTCAAACCCCTGTATGTAGAGTCAGCCCAGCAATCACCATTCACTGCACCTTTTACTAATACTTCTGTGTAAGTACGCATAGACCTAAGACAATCTTCCTATTATCAGATCAGACTATTGCATGTCTGTGGTTACAAAGCAGCTATGGACTCCCTTCTCATTGGCTTACCTCTGCATAGGCTATCCCCCCTTCAATCCATCATGAATGCTGCTGCCAGACTCATCCACTTTATCAATCCCTCCACCAGCTTCCGCTCACTCAACAGATTCAATTTAAAATACTAACAACAACTTACAAAGCCATCCACAATTTAGCCTGCAGCTACATCACTAGCCTAGTCTCAAAATACCAACCTAATCATTCTCTTCATTCTTCTCAAGACTCCTGCTCTCTAGCTCCCTCATCACCTCCTCCCGTGCTCGCCTCCAAGACTTTTCAAGAGCCTCTCCAATCCTATGGAACGCCTTACCCCAATCTGTGCGATTATCTCCTACTCTATTAGCTTTTAGACAATCCCTGAAAACCCTTCTCTTCAGAGAAGCCTATCCTACCCACACCTAACAATTGTATTTTCATTTTCTCAATCTGATCATCCCCCACAGTTTATTACCTTTTGTTTCACTTTACCCTACCTTCTAGATTGTAAGCTCTAACAAGCAGGGCCCTCTGATCTCTCCGGTATTGATTTGTATTGTAACTGTACTGTCTGCCCTCATATTGTAAAGCACTGCACAAACTGTTGGCTCTATATAAATCCTGTATAATAATAGCACAGTATTTTTGCATGGTGCCTCATTAAAATGGAAAAGGTAATTCTTTCTCCCCCTGATATGGAGAAATGTCCTTGAGCATGGAATGCTTTACTGGTTTGCCATATCCTTATTGCCCTTTTAAACTGACATAATAATATATTGCCTCAGTGAAACAAAGGTACCAGATTTATTTAGTTAATTCTATGCCATGCTTTGGAGAAGAATTACCAGTGTTTTTGTGAGGCTCCTTCTCCCTTCCTCTACTCATATTTTGCTTATCATCTGACCCATCCAAATAAGACCAAAGGGTCCTTGGTAAACCACCTGTTTAATCTCTGCATCAGTTTGCTAATCCTGAAGGAGACTTCTCATTTTAGGATTAGCAATTTACCACAATGTGGCTGAAGGAGTTGAGAAGCTTCACAAAATATATAGTGTAAATATTCACTTCAATTATCCAATTATGTGAAAAGCTAATTCCTGTTTACTTATTGTATCTGGACATGATTGGATAATTGAATTGAGTATTCACACAATTTAATCTGGAAAATTCGCAGCCTCCTTAGTAAATCGGCCTTAATGTGTTTGCCCTCCTCAAATTTATTTGATGCAATGAACATTTGGACTATTAACACATATTGAGTTTAACCCTTCTATGTTAAGTCAGTAGTACAACTTTTCTGGACAGAATGTACGAATAGGGAAAAAATATATATTAACACCAAAGCCAGCATTCATTTTGGCATATAGAAAAACAGACATTTTATATCACCTAGTCTATTTTGCAGTCCCAGTTCTATATTTCATTATAAATACCTATAATTGGGTTGTCTATAATTACATTTTCACGGTTCCCAGATGAGATATACTATATTTGTATAGTATATATAAATATACTACGTAACTATAATTAAAAAATATAACAAATGAAGGTTTTTCATTTATTATCAGTTTCTGCACAGGTAGATAGTAAAATATGACATCTGTTTGCAAGGCATTGCTAAGTATTGCTACATGTATGTCATCTCTGGTCACTGCTTTTAACAAAATTACAGAATAGTACTGTGGCTGCTGGCATATATTTTTTGCTTTTAGAGGGACTGAGAGGTGCAAGAGAGATCCCCAAAATGTAAAAAAAAAATACTCACAACTTCTGAATTATTTTATGATACCAAACAAATCTTGTTATTTTATAGCTGTTGTCCCCTGGCGCTTGGCTAGGTAAATGGATAACAGTGCACTAAATGTACTGGATGTTTATTATGACCCATTTTCTTTGAACAAGGCTTTTGATTTATTGCACTTGTACAGTAAACATTTTTCTCTTTCTTTTTTTTCCCACCCCCTTTGGTCATTAGCCCTTTTCAGCTTGTATCTGAGGCTCTGAGCTATTGATTATAAAGCTACACAGGAGAGCCTCTGAGATCCGATTACAACCCACTAGTGCTTGATAGCTGTGCTGTTCTAGTGTGATTAAAGGATGTGGTTTCTCAGATCCATTTCAAACCCAATAAAGGTTTTGAAAAAATGTTACTACGCTGCATTTTTGGGTGTTCTTTTTTTAGAAGGTGTAATTGCTTCTAGTTGGGAAAATTTCATTACCAGAAGATGAAAACAGTCAGCGGTATGCAATCTAGATGAAAGCAAAGCATCTGACTGCCAATCAATATGGCACAAAAGATGTGAAGGTCACACAGAGCAGAGACGCTTTAGATAATAATTTGGTGATGTCATTGTCATGACTTGTCTGAAGAGGGAAAAAAAAGATCTTGGCATAGGCCCTGGAATTTAGATGAAAATGACTTCAGTTGAATGTGCTTTCCAAAGTCAGAGGCAAACTTACTTCCTTGTAAATTGGTCACATTGTTGATGCTCTTATACTTGACCTGACAGGGACAACACTCATGATTTTCTTTATTCCATTTTCAAGGTGGCCTTGAAGAGCATGATCTGTCAAAAAAAAGAGGAGCACTCTATCAGCTTATAGAAAGGATAAGAAGATTTGGCTCTGGTATTTCAACTATTTATATAAGCCTTTTAGAACACTGCAGTGGCATTTTTAAAGCTGTATAAATAGTGCCACACACTGTCATTTTATCGGGTTCTTGGCCCATGATAATAGATATAATAGTCCTTTTCCTTTCAATGTAGGTTATGAGCGCACAAATGCAACTAGTGAAAAGGTAGATCTAAAATCCTCAGGGAGAAATGAGAAGAGACGAATTCCCAGAGCTGCTACATCACGGTCTGAAAGAATATGGCCTGGAGGAGTAATACCATATGTTATTGGAGGCAACTTCACTGGTAAGATGCATTCCTCTATTACCACTAAGGAACTACAATACAATATTCTCTTTTTGTGTGTGAGTTTAACTAGCTTCTTCAATAATTGTCACCAATCTGATACTAAGTCCAGCCCATGAGGTCTTGGCTCTTCTGCCAAAAAAGAGTCTAGAGCTACAGTCCTGAGTTACAGGTTATACAACTAATTCTATAGTGCTCAAAGAAACAGTAAGCATAGGCTAAATAATAAACCTGACTCATGCTATCCCTTGGTGTCGGAGGAGTGGTGCATGTAAGAGGTGTTCGCTGATTTGAGTTTGAAATAATTGTAATTGCTACAGTTTCAAAAATATTAGTTGAAATATTATTTGAAGCCAGAAAACTTCCATTACAGAGACAGTTTTCATTGGAATGGTTTTGACTGCCTAGTCTATTTCACTGCCAAGAAAATGCTGTTCTTTTGCTATATATGGATAGTCCACTGTTTGTGTCTTTCTTTGTGTATATAAAGAGTTGTAAAGTTATTTAGATTAAATAAAAAGACAAATGGCCATCAAATTCAATCTCTCACAAACATAAGTCATTTTGGTTCAAAGGAGAGCAAAAGAACATCCTCTGGGCAATGATGCCCAAATTAACTCTTTTGGATGAGATAAAGGGGGAAGGTTGGTGATACCCACAGAGGACTTCCGTGGCTAGGTAACTAGTGTGCCACATACCAAAATTTGTTTTTGAAAGTCATTGAGAAACAGAATGGACTTTACCGGCACTTACAATATATATAAAAAAAGATTCTTTTTTTTTTTGTTCATATTAAAAACTGATTTGACGTATCAAAAAACATTAATACTAACATCACAATTATAAAATTGGATGAGAAACAGTCCTCAAGAAAGTAGTCGAATCAATATGCTGAGTCAAAATATTACCATACTGTCCGTAGTAGTAGCTAAAAATTTGGAAACCACTAGTCATGAGAAAATGATCCAAAACTGCTTTAAAGTGGTTATCAACCCTGGACAGCCACTTTAACCTACAGGTAAACCTATAATAAGGCTTACCTGTAGGTTCCCTGCATATCTTCTAAACCTGCACGGTTTAGGATATATACAGTATAGTTGCATGTGCCCACGTCATCCGGCACATGCTCAGTGAAAAAACGGCCTCCGTGCTGTTTCTTCACTGAGATTGTGCCGCGATTGGCGGCTCCCGCGTGCATGCGCAGTAGTGATGTCACGCGACTCTGGCCTGTCACAGAGGCCTGGCCCCAGAAGGGAGAGGGGTGGAAGATGGACGCAGCCTGGAGCCGGGACATCGCGGGCTTCCAATGCAGGTAAGTGCCACCTAATGGGCTAATATGCAATGCATAGTAGACCATTATGCTTTTACATTGCAGGGTAATAAAGAGAAAGTAAAACCCATCAGGGTTTAATTCCTCTTTAAATTCTGTTACTACCTCATTTGGTTAAATAGCTAAAACACTGTTATCATAAATTACCTCTTTAAAATCTTGTTTCTTCCAGATACCATTGACAGTCCATGAGATAAATAAAATCTGCCAAATGTTTATATTGGCATTGGTTTTAATAACACTTTATATTTAATCTACTTTTCCCAAACTGAACCTGCCCGGTTTCTGACTCTCATTTTCGGTGAATTCAGTTGCTTGTCTTTGGACCTTCTCCAAATCTATTGATGTCCTTTGAACAGTATGCCACCCAAAACCTTTTTTCATTTTCAAGATTTATCATTTCTACAGTTTTTTTGTGCAAGGGCAGTGCAATACTTTCCCTGCACCTTTTATTGGCCCTTTTATGCATGTTAACCAATTTCATGAAAATGGACAGTAAGATCCACAATGATGGACTATTTGGCTTGACAATTTTTGGTTTTTGTATGGAGAGAGATACAGGGGTACATGCGAAGGAGAGATTGCCAGAATAACTTTATTACAGCTGTAGGTGATACTTTATGTGTATGAACAGAACATTTTATAAACCAGCATTTCAGAGATGCACTCTGAGAGAGATTCAACTGTTATTCTAGAAGTGCACTGGTATGTGCACTGATGTAGCTACAATCTTCATTTAGTATTTCTAGTTTCTGAGTATTTTGGGATGTTTAAATTGTGCTTTTTTAGACTTCTTTCTTATCTTTCATTTAGGGTGGTATCATATAACAAATAATGGAGGTGGACATGTAGGTCACCACATCACCCATTTAAAGTGGATGTAAACCCTTTCAATAGCCTTGTACCTACAGGTAGTCCTATAATAAGGCTTACCTGTAGGTACCATGCAAATCTCCTAAACCTTCACAGTTTAGGAGCTATTCACACTTCATGCAGCTAGTAATGCCACCGGCACATGCGCTCTGAAGGGACGGTATACCCGTGCCGTCACTTCAGAGCCCTGTGCCGTGGTCCGTGACTCATGTGCAGGGGAGTGACGTCATTGCAGATTGACCAATCAGACCGCCAGAGGACGGGAACCCGGAAGAAAGACCAGGAGAAGATGGAAGCGTCTGTCAGAGCTCACAACACTCTGGTGCAGGGCTTTGTTCTAAGGTAAGTATTTCATAATGTGCTACTATGCAATGGATACCAGCACATTATGCCTTTACTTTGGGGGGGGGGGTCTTTAAAAAAAAAAAAAAACTTTGGCATAGTTTACTTCCTCTTTAACATATCAAAAACACAAAGGTAATGAAACTGATACTTTAAAGGTACTCATACTCTCAGAAAGAAACAAATGGCTACAACATAATATTATAAAATAATTCCATTTACTCTGTTTGCAAAGTTAAAATATCCCTTTAAAAGCATGTCACATCTTTGTGATAGCATTTCCACATGAAAAAGAAAGGTACATCATAAGGGTTGGACACCTAATATTAGATTTCACCCCCCCAGATATATCTACAACTAGTCCAGGGATTGTCAACATATAATCATATTTAAGGAATCCATAACATCAGTAGTGTAGATCCAACAGTGTAGATCAAAAAGCAAAGTGTTTTAGAATAAAAGCAAAGTGTTTTAGAATGTTTCCCATGTACAAATCAATGCATAATAACAATACCATGAAAAAATAATATAATGCAAATACAATAAAATACAAATAATACACAGATTTTATAAATAATCTTGTGGGGGTAGTACCATGCAGTATAGAACAGGGAGGGGACATAGAGCCCAGGATCAAATGTGGATGAAAAGAACAGTTGACAACTGCGAGCCCCAGATTATGGGCCAACAGGCATATCCATCTATATACAGACATGATCCAAAACTATAATACAGCCATGGGGAATATAATTCAGTCAATTATAATTACACTATACGAACCGTAACCAGAAGAACCAGATAAGCAAGAAATAAATACAAAAAAGGGGGAGCATACCCTGAATAGAGTATTCAGCTGTGCCTATGTTACATCAAAGAGTACCAAACAAGCGGTTACATCAAAGCTGCCAAATATATAGATCTATATAAGGAGAGAAAAATAGAAATAACCCAGACCAACGATACAATACGAGAATCCATGTGCACTCAAAATCCTAGACAAAAAATAAAACAAGAAACTTGTTGACATCAGGGTATATGATTATATCCACCCTGTTTTAGGAAAAGCTCCCAAAGTTCTAAAGAGACATAAATAATAGAACCAGTGAGCATTCCAATATGGACCCGTACAGCCATCATAAATCCTGTATGAGAGGATTCTCACCTGGATCAGAGTTATAGTAATCTCATGTCTCCCCACAGATTTAAGCCAGCATATGTAAACACAGGGCATTCTCTCTCTCTCTAGATAGATAGATACTGTAGATAGATAGATAGATTCCTCTCTCTCACAGGGCAGCGTGGAAGAGCATAGGTGGGTGCGCAAATGCGCATGCCCTGCTGTCACATCCTGCATGTGGAATGACGTCAGGCACAATGACTTTACCCATCACCCAGGAAACCAAGTTAGCACCCACACCCAGGACAAAAGGCAGGAATGAGCCTCCCCGCCTCACCAAGGACCAGACAGCCCAAGTACTATCAATAATTGGTCAAACCAGGACATAAAATAATGATAAAAAAAAAAACAACAAAACCCAAAAATCATCACAAAACCATGAAAAATAAAGAAAGAAAATGGGAAAAAGTTGGCTGAACCACACGGCTATATGTCCAGATTGATCCATCCCCTCAGCAATGATCTCTGGAAAATTGCCCCCATCCTCCCTATTCCTCATGGACCACATGGCATTAGCTCCAACTAAAACCCCACATACAATCTATAATGATATGCTTACAAACATTAAATAGGAACATCTAACTCAAAATGAAATAAAGTTGGTGAATGTCTGTGGAAAGATACAGTGGATACCAGCTAGCCATTTATATCACACAGTGCAACCTTCTAAGTGTTACATCCAGTGATGCTCTATTGAGCTAGTTTTTTGTAATATATCTGTTGTAAGCAATTTGCAGCATATGTAGTTTCAAGGGCCTCTTTACTCATACTACGCCCACCATATCCTCCTAAGCCTTTGCTAAATCATCCCAGATTGTAATTGCAATTCTCCAGCATTCACACAATTCTTTCACTCAGCACACCCTACACTTTAAATGCAGCTTGACTCTAACATAAATTCTGTAACTTACTAAAATATCAGAACTAACTTCACAGGCACTTATTTCATTATAATTATAATAATATATTTAATTTAATAAAGTTACTAATGTTTTTCTGGTATGACACTGGCAGGTTTTCTGATATCTTGGTGGTTCTTATTGTACGTTTATCTATTAATGCTAGTAAATACTACTAATAGTAGTAAAGTAATACTTTTAAATAATTTTGAGAACATTTTATCTTGACCTAATTATGTCATGTGCTGTAACCACCCATTAATATATACCTGTAAATCTGATCTTTAAATTGTTAAAAACAAAACTAGGACCTGTTTGGCAACTGTTGAACCACCACCCCTGAACTTATATCTCCACTATCAGCCAAACAAGCATATCTATCAAGATGGGTTTTTGACCCCTTCTTTTTCTTATAACTGTGATGCAGTACTCTACTCTGGAACATGAACTCTACCTCCCTTCTCACCTTTTCACTGTTCTTGGCCAGTACCTTTTAAACTGTTAAGATTGCTCATTTAGATACAGAACAGTGGCTTCCAGATGATCAATCCGGGCACAGCTAGTGCAGCAGTATTCGCTGTCAAATGCCTATGACAGGACTGCATGCATTGCAAAAGAAGTACATTTTTTGGATTTAAAATGTGCCTATACATATATTTTTCACCTAATACTGACACAGTTTAACTACACACACACTCATGATATATGTAATAAAATGTGCACCTTGACCTTTACCAATATCTAAATTTTTGCCTGTATCTGTATTGGTTTTATTATGTTGCAATTTTAGCATTTTAAATTCCACAAATTGTAAATGTTATCTTTGTAATTATACATTCAAATTATTTTGTGGTTCTTTTTTAAAAAAAAAAAACGGTTCCAGGCATATGATATAGGACATCTTTGCCTGTGGCCACATTGAAGATTAAAAGGAAATCTATTCTGGTCTCATTAATCCTATACTGATTTCAGCCTCTTTACACACGTGGCGAACATTAAACTGCATGGTAATCCACGCAGGTGATGATGACAATTCAGTGACATAATTCTACTCACTAAGCAGACATGTGAAAAAACAGGAAAAAGAGAGAAAAAAAGAATTATGAAAAATGATCTGCAAATATATTAAGAAGGTTATAGTGGCAGTTGCTTGTCATTATTATTTTTCATGCAACAGCCCAACATATTTAAAATTGTTGCATTTTCCTTCCCTTGTGCATTTCCTCTAGGCAGTCAGAGGGCTATGTTCAAGCAGGCCATGAGACACTGGGAGAAACATACCTGTGTGACATTTATAGAGCGCACTGATGAGGAGAGCTACATTGTGTTTACATATAGGCCTTGTGGGTAAGTATTTCTGGTTTACTATCTTGTCAATGTTTTTTTTATATATTTGTGGCTAATAGTGGTAAGAAGTAGTTTCAGTTTTGTTGGTGCATTTGGGCTTTACTGAGGTAAGTGGAAAAAATGCAAAGGTTGTGTTTGCAAAATTACTTTATGTCTCTGGATTGTTTCTTATCACAGCGTCTTTAGGACTTCAAAACATGCATATGTGTTATCATCTATTACATTGGTGAGAATGAATTTAAAGTCCTAAATCTAAAATGATAAAATTATAAAAAAGGGAATACAAATGCAGACTTTGTAGCACATTTTGTGTTAGGTTGTATATCACCAATCTCTTCCTTTTAGTACTGTGGGGCATGGTACTTTAGAACACCTTTTTCCTCCCACTTAAATGAATGGACATGTAAATGAAAATGTACTTGATCATTATCAGTAAATTCCAGTGCTGTGATAGTATGCATTACAAGGTATTTTTAGGAACCTGGGCAGTAAATCTCATCCTAGACGTACAAAGATATAATCTCCATTTAGCATGCACTAACCTTGCCTTACCTCTTGTAAACATTTGGGCATACGATTATCTGATATGAATAGGTTTTCAATGGTGTGGAAGACATTTAACAGGCAAAATGATTGTTCCTGCTATTCTTTATTCCCCAAGTGGAAGCAATGGAGTTCTGCAAGGGCAGTTTAAAGTGATATTAAAGCCTTGTTTTTTTTTTTTTTTTGTTTAAAAGTAACAAACACACTATACTTACCTGCTCTGTGCAGTGGTTTTGCACAGAGCAGCCCGGATCCTCCTCTTCTTGGGTCCCCCGCCGACTTTCCTGGCTCCTCCCTCCTGCCAGCTGCCCAAACAGCAAGCAGCTTACTATGGGGGCACCCAAGCCAAGCTGCTGCCCTGTACGTCCATTTAGACAAGAACTGCGGCTCGGCCCCGCCGCCCCTCTCTCATCACTGGCTCACTGACTTTGACAGCAGCGGGAGCCAATGATGCCCACCGCTGTCTTAGTGAATAATGCGGGAGAGTCCTGGACAGCCGAGGTTCTAGTGCAGTGGTTCTCAACTCCTGTCCTCGGGACCCACTAACAGGCCAGGTTTGCAGGATAACTGAAATGCATCACAGGTGATATAATTTGCTGCACAGTGATTGCAGTATTCTAGTCTGCATCTCCCCAAGGTAATACTTAAAATCTGGCCTGTTGGTGGGTCCCGAGGACCGGAGTTGAGAACCATTGCTCTAGTGCAACATCGCTGGATCGAGATGGGGCTCAGGCAAGTATTAGGGGCTGCTTCTCACAGAAGGTTTTTTTTATCTTAATGCATACAATACATTAAGGTAAAAAACCTTCTGCCTTTAGAACCACTTCAATGTAACATTTTTTTGTCTTTAGGTAAATTAGTATTTCATTTTGATAAATGGTAGTAGTGATAGGCTTTTATTATTTCAAAACCATAGGTTATATTTCTTAAAACGGTTGTATACCCAGGTAAAAAAAAAAAAAAAAACCTACAAGACAATAGCATAATGAGCTAGCATGCACCACATATTAGCTCATTATGAAATACTCACCTTGGAACGAAGATCCGACCGGGCTGCTCGGTCCCCTCTGAGGGAGCGGACATCTTCCCAGAGATCTTGCTTCCGGGTACATGGCTCCAGCCAGTCCTATGCGCGCGGGAGCCCGTCTTTCTGGCAGGGTCCGGCGCTATGCGCCGGGCCTACGCCGGGACATCACGGTGCATGCGCCGAAACATCACGCATGTCGCAGCTGCTTGCAGGGGGAATATCTCCTAAACCGTACAGGTTTAGGAGTTATTCCTTATTATAGACTTTCCTGTAGGTAAAAATCCCTTTAAAGGGTATACAACCGCTTTAAGATGAATGGAGTGTTTATCTAGTAACATATATCCAGTTCACAGTCAAATCATTTTTCAGTTGTCCTTTAATGCTCATCTACAAAGGCTAAAACAAAGGCCAAAGGCCAAACAAAAGCTGGGGCATTGGGTGCCATTAAAAATTACAATAAAGCACAACCAACATACAGTGTGTGGTTATATTTTACATATTAATGTGAATGCAGCCTTAGTGATCACAGGTCTGTCTATTGCAAGCAGTTTGAACAAAATTAAATTAGTCACAATGAGAGCACTGTGTACAGTAGTGATGCAGACTTGTACAAAAAGGGCTGCCCACTCTCCTGTTCAAAATGATGAATACGGAATGTCTGAAACTATCATTCTGACTAGCCTGCTTTTATTGAAACTACACTCAAGCAATGTGCATGATGGCAAACTCAAGTAACCAGTCTGCAACCGGATTGCATGCGATAGGTGTGAATCATTAGATGTGTGCACTGTACTGCTGAATCCAACAAGTGGGCACTATCAAGCAGGGTGGCATTGTGTAGATACACTTTCTTTTACAAAATGAATATTTATAAAAAAATGTAAAAACCATTGCCTTAAAATGGGAACCCGAACTGACACAAATGTGCTCAGTGTTAAAAAGAGCAAAACGCTATTATCATAAGAAATACTTTGTCACAACAATTTTCAGATAGTGCCGATTGGTCCAGAAAGTTGTCTGCCTTAAGTATGTGATAGCTCTCAGTGCCCTGTTAACATTAAACAGCCTACATACATGCCTAGAAATCCAACTGAAATATCTATACTGAATTGTCTGAGTATATTAAAACTACTCCAGGCCATTCCCATGATATCCTACCATTCTGATGTTTGTTGGACTGTTTATTTTACCATGCATCACAAATAAAGCACTTGGAAAAAGCATTTCAGAAAATGTATCATCTATGTCGATTAACTGAGCTTGATTGAAATAAAAAGCTGTCAAGGATACAATTAAACATTTGCGCTAAAGATAAATAATAAGATGTCACCATGCTGAACCGTATTTTTAGTAAAAATCAATACATTGTGCAGTGTTCTAGGACGTTTGTTGCTATGATACGATGGAAATCTGTGAGTGTAACAGATGTGACATATAATAAATGATTCAAGTGCTTAGTCTATTAATAAACTTAACTCCTTTACTGTTTGAAATGCCTGCAAAGAGGTTAATAATTAAGTGGGAAGCAGTGACTCCTTCTAGGTGATATGGCTGTGCTTCATTTATTCAACAGGTGCTGCTCTTATGTGGGACGAAGAGGAAATGGCCCCCAGGCAATATCAATAGGCAAAAACTGTGATAAATTTGGCATTGTGGTCCACGAGCTGGGTCATGTGATTGGCTTTTGGCATGAGCACACTCGACCGGATCGAGATGATCATGTGACAATCATCAGAGAAAATATACAACCGGGTACTTATTTTCTTATTATGGTTTTATAAATATATCACTAGTAACAAATGGCATTTGAACCATTATGCCACAGCAATTGAATCTTGTTCACAGAAGCCCAAAAACTCTACATCACTGGGGTCCAATGAAGGCATAACACACTTTGTTTTAAAAAGAAGAATAATCATTTAAAAAAATGTAGTTAAATGAAGAAACACATAAAGGAGTATACACAGGGCCACTGATAAGGCAGTACAACCAGTCCTTTTGTACTGGGCCCGGGCCTCATCTGCTAAACAGGGGGGGCCTAGGGCAGCTTTATTGTTCATTTCTGCCTAAATGAATACATGGATTTTACTAGGCCACACCCTCATTCCTTCTTGCTTACCAGGGCCTTATCAGGTTAACAGATGGACCCAGGAGGTGGGAGCAGAAAAGAGACTTTTATCCATTTTCGAGGTGTAGGCAGATAAAGTCAGTTCTGTTTTTCCACTGCACCCTGGGGGGAATGGGTTAGGTGGGATGTAGGGGGGGTTGGGGGGGCCCTTCACGAAGGCTGTATGGGGCCCATGATTTCTAACAGCAGTCCTGAGTATGCAACATCTTAACATTACAAAAAAAAAACAACCTTGCATCACAATCAAATCAGCATTTGTGATAAGTGAGCTTTAGGTGTAATAGAGGTATTTATTACCTCTCACAGACATCACATTACTCCCTTGATGATAACTTAATATGCTTTTCTCACTAGAAGGAAGGTACTATCTTTTTATTCAGGAAATAAACAGGGCATCACATATTTCCTGGACTACAGTACTGGATCAGAGAAGACACAGTCATGTAAATCCTGGTGCATGAAAAGCTATTGGCTTAATTCACAAATTTCCGACCCTAATCAGTCATTACTGTAGCCTCTCACCTTGCTACAGAACAGTTTGATCACTAGGGGTGGGCAGATGAAGGAAATGCTTTTACCTTTCTGTAGCAGACTGTAGACATCCCAGCCTAGGCAGTTTTGCCTGGGGCTGTTACTGATACAAAGAAAAGAAATATACTGTTACTGTATATTATAACATGTCAAAAATTTACTGATACAGAAGTCTGTAGAGTAAAATAACTGCCCACTTTAATGTTCTACCTTATTAAAAGAACATGATATGAGATTCCACAAAGTTCTTTTTTTTTTTTTTTGATCCTACAAATACTCCTAAATAAAAAAGTGTTTTGCTTGACTCATTATGATTTTTTTTGTTGGACTTGGACTCCCAGCTGCACTCTGACTTGCATAAAACTAGGTAGAGGCTGTAGCTTTCATGGCAAACTAGCTGGAGCTGGGTTTCACATGTGGGATCTTACACTTTTTAGAAACCTCAATAAGACAGTGAACAATTAAACCTGCCCAAGTACACAAAATGTGATTTTACGTGGCTTTACCATTTAAATTGACCCTGTCAAAAATATATGTTTATGTCAAAACATTTTAGTTTTAGTCATTTAATATGTGTTGTTAACTGTGCAATATAAATATTGTTTGCTTGCTAAATGTGTCCATTTTCTAGGTCAGGAATACAACTTTCTGAAAATGGAGCCTGGGGAGGTGAACTCTCAGGGAGAGCCATATGATTTTGACAGCATCATGCACTATGCAAGGAACACCTTCTCAAGGTTGGAACCTCAGGTTATAATTTTTGTCTTTTAATTCTCTTTCTTATATTTGATAATGAACTATAATTTGCTTAGTAACATCGCACATTTAAAATAAAGATGGTAAGTAATAAAAAGAAACAGGATCTTTTTTTCTTTTTAACATTCATGCCTGAACATTGAAACCTGTAATTTTAGTGATTCATTCACAAAAAATGGTTCGATAGATTCAGGTGTTATGTGTTTCTAAAGTATATTTTTCTTCCTGATGTTGAGATTTTATGTATATGATGTAAAAATAAATAGTTGCATCAATAGCCTGCAGAACTACAGTTTTGTCTGCATTTAAGTATGGATCTTTGTATATATATATATATATATATATATGTATATATATATATATATATATTCTGGATATGCTACATTTTTAATTCAAGTCTAAAGTAGGCCTTATCATAATCCTTAAAACCTTAAAATCCCATGCAAATGCAATGGTGTTTCCTGATAGAATGTTGACAAGCTGTTCACCTGCAGTGTATTTGCTGCAAGTAGACAGCTCCTTAACAACCCCAAAAAATGTAGACTGTCTGTTCCAATGTAGTATAGGTTGTACAGATAACAGCGCTTGCAAGAAAAGGTAATCTCAAGAGATGTATTTAAAACCCATGTAAACATTTCCACACACATGCAGAAAATCTTTAGAGAAAAGGCAGCATCTGCTGTATTTTTAAGCTAAGATCTACATGGATATTGGAGAGAAAGAGGAGGAAATCCACGTAGGTGTTCAGTAGTAAATGACAACATCAGCCTAGGGTTCGCCCCCGTGTGTTTTGCTCTGCCCTTCAGAGCTTAATCATGGGGAACATCTACATGGATGTTAACTGGCCAAAATGGAAGTTTGTACAATGGTCACATCAGCATTAGGATTTCGTAAAGTTTCTTCCAATGCCCCGCTTATAATATGAGCAGTAAGCGCTCTCCAAAAATTCCCATATCTGTCAGGTTTTCAATAACCATGGACTATCCAAGGTTTAATGGCTTTGACATCTCCATCATTTTTAGTGCATCATCATTATAATTGAGTATTGTTCTATACCAGAATATAAACTATTTTCATTTAAGCATACTACATTCTGAAGGCAGCAATTTCACAAGCTGAAAGTGCCTCTATTTGGACTGGCTATGTTTTGGATGGCCTATGTTTGATTGGTTTAGGCTAAAATTGTCTTTAAAGGAGACCTGTGCTGACAGAAATACGGAGGCTGCCATTGCTGACTTTTCCGGCTAAAAGTGCTGGCTGCCCTGCTAATCCAGTGATTTCTGCTAATCCAGCGATTTCTGCACAACCAAGAACTGCTTTATGTTGCTGCGTATGTTTGATAAGTGATGAAGTCAAGCACAGCAAGGCAACAAGCATTTTCTTGAAAAAAAATCAGCAATGCGGCCCACACATCTATTTACCTATAAATTTCCCTACACTGCTATAAACTTTTACTGAGAACTTCATACATAAAAGGAATGTCTACAAAACCAAGACCCAACTTTACCGATTTGCTGTATTATAATAATGTTACAACTAGAGACCATGTAACCGAAGAGGAGGTACTATACCATGAAAGGACATGATCTAATATTATGCATAAAATAATTTTGCTTGTTGTGATGATTTTTCATACCCCATTGTATTTAATAAGACACATGTAGACCAGTGGTTCTCAACCCTGTCCTCAAGTACCTCCAACTGGGCATGTTTTCAGGTTTCCCTAATCTTGCACATTTTTTTAAATTTGAGTCAATGGCTTGGTATTTTGGACAGCTATTTTATCTAAGAGGAATTTCCAAAACATGGCCTGTTGGGGGTACTTGAGGACAGGGTTGAGAACCACTGATGTAAACAATTCACTTACACTTAAAAATTGACTTGATCAATTATGATGCCTTACTGGGCATGGCGAATCATTTGTACCCCTCTAAGAGAGGGCAACTTCATTTGCCATTTCAAGCATAGAACGTTGGACAGCGGTGGATTAGGTGATTGGCAACAAGAAGGCAAGAGCAATTTATAATAGAACACTCACCCCTTCTTGCTCCCTCTTGCTACCCTTTTAAAATGTTCAAGAATTTCTTGTTGATAAATATACTTGAATGTTTCTTTAGCCATAGTGTATTTGTTTCTCATAGCAACGCATCAGATTTAACTTATTTTATTAAGTGTAGATTTTAAAATGGTAAATTATTTCCGACTGATTACCATGAGAAGCATTTCCACTTTTCCTTTTCTCCAGAATTCATAAAGCAATTCCTCTGGGGCATCACGAAAAAAGTTAAAAACGGCAGTTTTACAAAAGTTAACACATTGTTTATGTGACCGGATTTTGCATGTTTGGAATTCTTTTTCTTCTTCAAGCTGTTGGGGTGGATTTACTAAAACTGGAGAGTACAAAATCATATGCAGCTGTGCATGGTAGCCAATCAGCTTCTAACTTCAGCTTCTTCACTTAAGCTTTGACAATTAAAAAAACCCTGAAAACCGATTGTTTTTCATGCAGAGCTGCACCAGATTTTGCACTCTCCAGGTTTAGTAAATCAATCCCACTGTGTAACTACAGTGGATATTGATAATGTACATCTGGGACTATGAAGTCCTGGATATCAAACATGACCAAAGCCTAACACACACAGGCCGAATGTCAGGTAGCATCGGCTGGTTCAGTAGAAACTGACTGACATTCGGCCGTGTGTACTGCAGTCGGTCTGACAGAAGCTGGCCATTGGGCCGGCTTCTGTCAAAGGGGCATAACGGAAAAAGGTCTGCTGATCGGCTCCAGATCAGCGCTCTCAGGCAATGGCTGAGAGCACTGACCGGAATGCTCTGGCGGGGGGGGGGGTGTGTCCCTGTCAGAACACAGTAGAGCAGCAGGGGAAGATTGCTGCACTAATGTCGGATAGTTAGTACAGCGGTTCCTCCTGAGCTGCCAGGTTTTTTTCATTCAATCCTTCTGGGTTGCATGGAAAAAAAGTGTGTACTAGACTTTAATCTGCTGTTTGTTCAAACTAAAGAAATGTTGATTTTAACTTGGTGTCCCTTTTGCTTTTCTTCTATTTACCGATCTGAGCCTTGCATAATCTTATGAAGAAGTTCTAAAGTGAAACTGTACCTAAGTTTGGCAATAATACTAAAGAGTACCACAAGGCCTGAATAGGACAGTCCAAAGATGTACCTTGCATGAGAACAGATGTTCTTTACTTTTATACTGGACTCAGGGAAAGGGGTTACAATTTAATAGTTCCATATACTGTACTCAGAAGCCACATGTTTGTGCAACTTTATAGCTGCACTTGTTTTACAGTATGTTCAATGTTTTCTATATAAAAAGGTCTGCTTCAAACACACATTAGTAAATGTCAAGCAAACAAGTAACATTTAAAGCTATGTTTATATGATGTGAGTGTAATAGAACTGATGATTCTTTTTGTGTGTGTATCAAATTTTAGGGGTATGTTTTTGGATACAATTCTTCCATCCCGCGATGAAAATGGTGTGAGACCTCCTATAGGTCAAAGAACACGTCTCAGTAAAGGAGATATTGCACAGGCAAGGAAGCTGTATAGATGCCCAGGTACTGCAAAAAGAAACTATGCTTTATTCATCAAAACATACTTCAGTAGCTTAATTCAGAGCTGCAAGAGTTCAGAGGTGCAGGAATGGGAAATATGACAGCAAGCTAAAAAGATTTGGACTTGTCAGCCAAATGAGCACACGCCTTAATATCATGTAACCTTTGCTAGCATTTCACTTCTCAGTTTTTATTCCACTTTATTAGTATAAAAAGGCAGCATGATTTTACACGCAGAGTCTCTTTATCTAAATCCATAAAACTATTATTCACTGAGATATGAGCCCTCCCAGTTCTGCCATTTTGGTGTGTCTCCAAAATAAATACAGTGAGCAACCATACTACCCTTGTAAGTAATTAGGTCTCTTAAGTTACTGTTATGTACACATTCTGATAAATGAGTTAGCACGGTTTCTAAGCGAGATGCAACATGCCATTTTGGCTATAAAATCCATTGGATTAAATTATATGTGAACCCTCACCTTGTACAACAACCTATTCAGTTTAAAATAGAAATGCAAGGCAAAGCATTTGTATATACATATATATTTTTAAAATTATAAATACCTGTTTTTTTCTTCTTATATCACAGATTGATAGAATGGCATGCACAATGAATTTTGACCAAAAAGTATACAAAAAAATGATTTATATATATATACATACACACACACATACATACATAATCTCACAAAAGTGAGTACACCCCTCAAATTTTTGTAAATATTTTATTCTATCTTTTCATGTGACAACACTGAAGAAATGACACAATGCTACGATGTAAAGTAGTGAGTGTACAGCTTGTATAACAGTGTAAATGTGTTGTCCCCTCAAAAAAACTCAACACAAAGCCATTAATGTCTAAACCGCTGGCAACAAAAGTGAGTACACCCCTAAGTGTAGTTATTATATAAATTATTCCTTGTGAATTTTAGTGTAGGCATATGCTCAGATAAAACATTTAAAGGGGCGGTCTGTAAAACAGTTACTTACTCTTGAGTGCAAATAGGAAACAGAGAGCATTATTAACACAATTAAAGTAGTTGAAAAGTCTATTTTTTTTTCAATAAAAATAACAAACATGTTATACTTACCTGCTCTGTGCAGCGGATGCAGCCTGGATCCTCCTCTTCTTGGGTCCCTCTTCGGTGCTTCTGGCCCCTCCCTCCTGTCTAGTGCCCCTACAGCAAGCAGGTTGCTATGGAGCACCCAAGCCAAGTCACAACTCCCTGTGTCCATTCAGACGCGGAGCTGCTGCCCAACCCCGGCTCCTCTCTCTCCTGATTGGCTGTCTGACTTTGATTGACAGCAGTGGGAGCCAATGGTGCTGCTGCTGTGTCTCAGCCAATCAAGATGGAGAGTCTCAGACGGACAAGACACTTGTGGACATTGCTGGACAGAGATGGGGCTAAGTATTAGGGGGTGCTGGGGTGGCTGCTACACCCAGAAGGCTTTTTATCTTGATGCAGGTAAAAGCTTTACAACTCTTCACTTAAAGAGGAGCTCCAGTCTGGAAAAATAAAAACTTAAAAGTCAGAAGCTACAAATACTGTAGCTGCTGACTTTTAATATAAGGGCACTTATGTCCTGTCCAGGGATCCTGCGATGAGACGAGTTGTCAATCAGCTATGGGTGCAGGGGCAGGCATTGTAAGTAAGGGAAACCAACAGTGAAGCCTCCAGGCTTCAAAGCCAGTTTCCTGCTGCGCATGAGCTAGTTGCGCTGCGCTTTCTGAATGATCCCGTCGTCTTCTGGGACCTGTGTGTGTCCCAGAAGGCAGCGGGGGGGGGGGGGGGGTAGGGGGGAAGGAGGGTTGGAAATGCATGTAGATCACTGATCAGCAATCTTACCTGGAAGTGGAAACGGGTACCTGTCAGAACCAGGTACCCGCTCCACCCCAAAATGTGGCAAACGTGGCAGTGAAGGGGGGAGGGTGCGAACAAGCGGAGCTTCCCCTTTTGGGTGGAGTACCGCTTTAATTTTTGCACCCCATATCTTATTTTGAGACACAGTTGCATTATATATGTATTCACTCATATACGATTTGTTTTTGCCAATGTCTTAGCATTGTTTTTACAGAAGAGATTTAGCTCAACACCAGTTAGGCAACTGGTGTGGTATCATTACAGCCTTACTTTGGAAATGGAGTGCTATTTAAATTTTTCTCTTTATCAACCTCCTTACTGGGCTGGTGCTTGGTGTTTGGCTGCTCAGACAACAAACATTGCAACATAGGGACAGAGAGATGGTCTTTGGCCCTTTATAAGTTCCAAGTCATGGCTTATAATCATCTGTAATTCCTCATTTAAAGTGGTTGTTAAGCCACCATATACAATTCATACCATCCTCTCTGTTTAATAATGCTGTGTGCCCCAGTGTATGTGCCTTAGAAAAATAAGCCATTCTATACCTGATTTCAGAGCGCCTCTCGGTGCTCACGTGACCAGCCACCTCTTTTTTCTCTTGACCTGACAGCTGCAGTGGGCAGGAACAAGAAACACCTGCAGACATCAGTCGGGAGGGGAGGAGGAGAGAGGCGGCCGGTCACGTGAGCGTCGAGCGGCGCACTAAAGTCAAGTATAGAATGGCTTATTTTTATAAGGCCCAGACACTGGGGCACACAGCATTAGGAAACAGAGAAGATAGTGTGAAACTTTAAGTGTAACTTCAGCAACAGGAGAGGAGGGGGCGGACACTGACAAAGGAGCTGACAGGCAGGGAGGGGGAGAGAGGAGAGACAGGAGAGCTGAGGATGACGGAGGCCCATAAACTGACCACGGTGTCAAGGCTCAACAGCCGTGATAAACCAAGGATCTATTTACATGGGGGAGGGCATATCCAGACAGGATCAGCCAGGTGATGGAACTGGCCACATGACAGCACAAGTACTGTGCTGTTACTTATGCTTTAAAGGAAAAAGATACATTTTTTTTTTGGGGTAACAAACACTTTAACCTCCCTGGCGGTAATCCCGAGTGTGGCTCAGGGTGGAATTTCAGTACCATTAGCGGTAACCCAGAGCCACACTCGATATTGCATTGCTGGATCCAGGGAGCGCTACTCACCTTGTCCCCTGGATCCAGCGATGTCCCCCACAGTGTCGGCGGGCTGTGTCCACTGCCAGATGACTCCTGTGCCGGGCTCCGTTCCCTGCGAGCATCGCGTCGCACAGGGACGGAGACCGGCGGGAAATTCAAATAGTGAAACACATAGTACACATACAGTACACTGTAATCTTATAGATTACATTACTGTATGAAATCATTTCACATCCCCTTTGTCCCTAGTGGTTTGCCCAGAGCCCTGCATGCACTTTTATATTATATATGCCATTCTTTCTGCCTGGAAACATGAGAATGTCCATAGCAACCAAAAAGTGTCCCTTTATGTCAAAAGTGGTTTTTGATCGGCTAGAAAACACTGATAGTAAATAAGAATCATTTGCAGAATTGAGTGATCCTGTTTTTTAGGGAAATTTATCATCAGAAACTGAAAGTGACGACAGCGACAATTCTGCAACTGAGCAAATTTCAGTGTTTTTGGTTTGATTACATTATTGAATACATTTTATTACTATTGCGTTATTATTTTTGATAATTATTTTTAGTTATTTATTATATTATAATTTATGATTTTGTGTTTCAAACTTTATCATACCCGGGATGTCTACTAGACTCTTGTTTGGACAGATTTAAGTGAGTTATTCCTAAGAATTACAGGCCTACAATATAAAACGCCAAATTTTCATGCAAAATAATCGTACCGCTTTCAGCACCAAAAATCGGAAATAATCATACCGCCAGGGAGGTTAATCAAGATACACTGAATTGTTCATGCCTTATTTTTTCTATAACTGAGGACATAATTGGCTTGTCTCATTTTATCAAGCTTCCTTTGCTGTAATCTACATACTTACTCTTCATTGTGGCTTAATAATGTAATCACCTTTTACACGGCATGTCTTGCAGCTTGTGGAGAAACATTACAAGATTCCACAGGCAATTTCTCATCTCCTGGCTTTCCAAATGGTTATCCTTCATACACACACTGCATATGGAGAATTTCCGTGACCCCAGGAGAGAAGGTAATCATTCCTTAATGCGATTTTGACAGAGTAAATGTTTATCTTATCTTTTCATCTCTCTTGTGACTTATAACCAGGTGTTCTTAGCTCAAAACCTGATCTTTATTTGCAGAACTACCATATCAAAATCCCCTCTTCTCTGTCTATTTCTAAAATGGTCTCAATCTAATGTAATCATTTACTGTCGTAATAATGGGTGAGCTAGAATATATTAAAAAATGTTATGACTTTACTACAAGCTAAGTGTATTTCTCTATAGCTTTTCTTTATATGTTATGATGTGACCTATAAACTGTTTATCCTTTGTATTCTCAAATGAAAGCTTCAATTAGTGTATGCAGCATTGTGACATGTACACCTTCATGGCACTAAACTACAGAAACATATGTTTTTAATCCAGGTAGAAGAGGGAACGCAGTGGGGTCGAGTTTCTAAAGGCAGATAGGCTGTTCACTTTGCAAGAAAATTTTCCCTTAGCTTAGTGAATGTGGCGAAAATTAACTTGGCTACAAAATACCCAATCATGCACAAGGAAAATATAAAAAAAAAACCAACATTTTTGCTTGCAGATGATTGGATGATGGAGGTCAGCAGAGCTTCACCTCATTCACAAAGAAAAGGAAAAAATCCCCTGTAAAGTAAAAATTCCTCTGCATTGTAAACAAGCTATTTACCTTTAGTAAATCAATCAACTAAGTGATATAAAGTTTATAGTAGACCTAGACATTTTGTTCCACAAAAATACACCTTTCCTTCAATTACAGGATGCTATAAAGGAAGCTGATGTTTAAATTTGCAGCTTCCGCAATCACATTGCAAAGAGCTGTGTAAAATTAAACCCATGCTATAACCCTAGTGGGTTTTAGAGACTGTAATAGGGCTCTACGTTGCATTGTATATAGGCTAAATTATAAAAAAAAGTCTATCCAGCTACCTATTGTATTGTAACAATCACAATATATCCTATATTGCTGATCCAAAAGATCAGTATCAACTTAGATCAGTGATAGTACTGATATGTAGCTAGTCATGTTATTTATAAAAAAAAAAATCACAGTTAAAGTGTATGTAAACCCTCACCTTGTAAAACAACCCATTCAATTTAAATAGAAATAAAAAGCAAAACATTTGTGTATAGAGAATAAAAAAACATTATAAATATCTTGCTTCCCCTTTTTTAATCCCTCTGTTCTCAGCTGCATAAGAGCTGAGGGAGGAGAAGCAGCAGCACACTGAGCTTCCCACTGACAGGCTGTGTGTGTGTGTGTGTGTGTGTGGGGGGGGGGGGGGTCAGGACAAGTCTGATTATTGGAGGACCATTATTAATGGAGGCTATAGCATAGTTAGGGGCAAACAGAAAAACACCGCTCTGTGCAGTGAAGCCAAGGTTCAGGTACTCCTTAGTTATGCCTTTTCAGGTGCTCTGGCTCACGAATGTCCTCCATGCATTCCAGAGTCAATATAGTAGAACCCAAAAAAGATGAGCCGGCACTCTTGGAAATAATGATGATTTTATTTTTATACCATCATGCCATACAAGGTATAAGCGAAAACTGACGCGTTTTGGCGACAAAATTGCGCATTGATCACAGCATATGCTGTATGGCATGATGGAATAAAAAGAAAATCATCATTATTTCCAAGAGTGCCGGTTCATGGTTTTTGGTTTATAGCATAGTTAGAGGACTGACCATGGCATGCTCTCCTGCGTAGTGTGGTCAGTTTTTAATAGGAAAGTAGAGGGACTGACAGAAACACCAGGGATTTCACATAAAATAAGCAATACAAAGAGAGCAGGATACTTTTTCAGGTACATGGTACAGCAGGAACATATCAGGAATATAAAATATTGGGTTTACATACTCTTCAATTCTTTCTATACCGTTGATCATCACGTTCTCCTTTTCAAGATGTCCATATGCACATTAGTGCCTCCAGAACCCATAAATGTAAAGATATGGTAAGATGCTGAAAGCATTTCTATGCACCCTTGTGAAGGTAATTAATCTCAAGTTGGACCCAAAGATATAGGAGGGATTTTGAGTACACATGTGCATGTACAGGGACAGCAGAGGGGCTCATCTAGCATGCAAACACCTTTTAGCTTTTGTGGCCAGTGCCTCTTGCTGGTGCCCCTGAAGCAAAAGCAGATTTTTAATATGCTGTGTATTGAAGCCATAATTCCAATGTTTCTGTTTTGATGAACATAAATAAAGTACGAAGTCTAGATCGCTTTTCTATTCATTTTATAACAGGCTAACTCTAGAATAGGGAGTGATCTATAAATAATTATATAACATATGGTCTATGTTTGTGCGTTGTAAAAAAAAAAAAGTGCAGTAGTTAAAAGAAAAAACATAAAACATAAAATGAGGGTGAGCAACTGCTTCTTTTTAGGTGGCTAAGTGTAAAAAATGTTCCTTCAATTACATAGTCGGTTTTATGGAAATGCCATGTTGTGTATATATGTAAGGACGTGCGCAGAAGTATATTCAAATTCTTTAGAGAAAAATAAAAAACTATTCAGACTCCAGAGACTAGCAGCAATAAGAGAGGTAGTTAAACTCTGCTGCATCTGTTTTATGCTACATGTTTATTAGAACAAGGAAGACTAATATACTCAGACGCTATTGTGTCACACTTTGTCTGTGCCACAGACAAAGCTCCCACACAATGTGGATACAGATGTATCCCGATGTGTCTGCACAGAATAAAGTCTGTATTAAACGTGCCAATGTGATTATGTAAAATCAAACTTTTGCTTTTTAAGAGAAAAGATGGACTATTTAGATTACAGTCTTCATCATATAACCACTTGCTGACCAGGCCTTTCTGGAACATTTTGCTTACAAGTTTAAGTTACTATTCTTTGCTAGAAAATAACTTAGAACCCCCAAACATTATATATATATATTTTTTGCAGAGACTCTAGACAATAAAATGGCGATTGTTGCAATATTTTATGTCACACTGTATTTGCACAGCGATCTTTCAAACTCAATTGTTTTGGAAAAATAAAATTTTTTTAAATTAAAAAAAACAAAACACAAAAGTTAGGCCAATATTTTTGTATAATGTGAAAGATGATGTTACACCAAGTAAATAGATACCTAAGATGCCATGCTTTAAAATTGTGCACACTCGTGGCATGGCTACAAACTAAGTATTTAAAAATCTCCATGGGTGACGCTTTAAACATTTTTGGTGGTTACCTGTTTAGGGTTACAGAGGAGGTCTAGCACAAGAATTATTTCTCTTACTCTAACGATCACGGCGATACCTCCCATGTGTGGTTTGAACATTGTTTACATATACAGGCGTGCCTATGTATGCATTTGTATCTGCACATGAGCACAGAGAGATGGGACGCTTTTTCCTTATTTATTTTACTTTTTATTTATTCACTGTCCCTTTATTTATTTTTATCACTTTTATTCCTATTACAAAGAAGTAAACATCTATTATAATAGCAAAAAGCATGACAGGTCCTCTTTATTGAGAGATCTGGGGTCAAAAAAACCCAGATCTTTCATTTACCTTTAAAAGCAAAAAAAAAAAAGCAAAAAAAAAAAAAAAAACATATTGAAAAAAAAAACCCTGTCTATCTGCCTGAGAACTGGAAGTGACGTCGGAGGTTGCTCCGGTCCTCCATGGGCATAGAGCTGAGTGGGGGCCATCTTGCCCTCACTTGACTTCGTGCCTGTCTAGCAAATGGATCAGATCGTTTCCGGGTTTACCGATGGCTCCGGTAAATGCGGAAACAAATGAAAAGTAACAGACACCACTCTCGTCACCCCTAAAAATGATCCTGTGTCAAATATTCTGCCGGAATCACTTTTAGAAGATGCCGAATCGCCCACAGAAAAAAATGATACCAGGGTTATGGCAGCCAGCTGCTGCCATAACCCTGGTATTAAACACCAAAGTAATGACGTATATATATATATATATATATATATATATATATATATATATATATATATATACACTGTGGGTTTTCGGCAAGTGGAAAGAACTAACATCTAAGATTGTTTTTCATTGTTTATTTTTCTCTACAGACCTATTTGTAGCTTCAAATGTGCTTTGGTGCTTAGCTCAAATAAGGTTACAATTTCGAAAACCAAAGTCCCCATATTGTACTTATAGAGTACTTACATTGAGCACTCATATCATACATTTCTTCATTTTCACATGATATAGTTTATAGTGCATATAAATTACAACTCATATGTTATATATATATGACATGTATGGGCTGATTTACTAAAGGAGATGAAAATCTTCACTCCATAAATTTTGCGATTATTCATTTCAATTATCCAATCATGTGAAAAGCATTTGTACATGATTGGGTATTCAAAGCGAACAGGAGTTTGCTTTTCACGTGATTGGATAATTGAGGTGAACATTCACAGAATTTAAAGTAAAAAACCTTTAAACAGCAAAGTGTCTACCCCATGAAGCAATGAGCATCAGCAGAGTAAGTGTAGAAAATACAACATTTGTTTTGGCCTAGGTTCACACTCTTGCAGGTGTGGGATTGCACGTAAATCGCATGAATTCCTGCACATGCAGCCAAAACGTGCTGCTCTTTAGCAGACGCATGTGAGTGCCATTAATTCTTATGGATCCCCCCACATATCGGATAACATAGCGTATTTTCAGGTGGGAGAAAATACCATATGGTTCTCTGTGGCTGCCGTGCGGGTGTGTTTTGGAAAAAGGTTTGTGGACTTTTCCTGCATTCCTGTGGGTACACCAGACTATTCATGAATGGGCTGCTGTGCCTGCGCAAATGCATCTGCACACAGCCACAATAGTGTGAACCTAGCCCTACTGTTTATTTGGTTTATGGTTATATTCATGCATATCTCCCACACTCAGACAGATCTTCACATTATATCACATTATATTATATCACATCATATTATGACAAACGTTGCAGTAACAATTGTTATTTAGAATTCTGTTACAAAATGTTCATTTTGATATTATCCTAACTGCAGCTGTGTTCTGTACATTGAACAGTTTAAATGATATACTGTATCTAGTAAGATTTGTTTTGTCCAGCAATGTAAACAGGTTTACAAGCTGCTTCCATTAGTTGTGTGTTTTAATAAACATTATAATAATATTTAAAGTGTTACTAAACCCACAGCAGTAAAATCGGTCTGTATATGCAGCAAAGCATGCTTGCTATACTCACTGTGGAACCTAAGGGGTTACTCCTCTGTATTGTGTAAAAAGGCTGCTTGATCCTGTCTTCTCTGATCCACCCCTTCTTCCATAGTCCTCAAAGCATCTCCAGATGGCTAGGGGACAAGCTTTACTTGCTCAGTTATATTTGTATTTTGCTAGAGAGGTTTTTCTTTATCTTGGGAGTGTGCATGTGATCAGCACAGGGCCAATCAGCATTGTCCAGACAGAGGGTCAGGGGTCCTGCATCTTCATAGGACAATCGGGCGAGAATTAAAACTCCTCCTACAAGCTTTAACCAGACACTGATAGAAGTCACAAGACTGCTCTAACTGCCGTTGAAAAAAGGTATTTAGCAGTTTATATTTACTAAAACTATTGCACTTCCATGTTCTGTGTACTGTGGGAGACCAGATATAGTGAATGTAGGGTCCTGGGTTTAGCAATACATTAATATAGGATATTTCCATTTTTTTTACATTGCTTGTTCACTTGTTGGCTGCTTCTATCTAATTTAAAAAGTATACAAGCTTTTATGAGCTAGTAAAGGAAAAAAATTGGTGTTCCTATGTCTAAATCAGCTTAAGAATGCTTCACCATGTTATTCTATGGCCTCATACACATGCAGGCTTTTAGGAGCTGTAAGTGGCATAGACGTTTTTAAGCTCCAAAAAAGACCCAGGACCAGCGTGTTCTGAGGCTCCGGCGCTAGAGCTGTAAAAACGCCTGAGCCGGTAAAAGCTGCTACACGCGGCTTAACACTGGATGCAGCGCGTTAAGCCTTTTCAGGCATTTCTCATGCCCCTATTCAAAATCAATGGTTCCCTATGGGAGCTCATTGATTTGAATAGAAGTTGCACCAAAAGTCGGATCATGATGATCCAACTTGCAGTGTGACTTGTGTGCTGAGGATCTTGAAGGGGAACCCCCGCCAAAAAAAATTAAAAAAATTGGGGATTCCCCCGCAAGATGATATCAGACCCTTCAGTCTGGTATGGATTTTAAGGGGAACCCCCACTCCAAAAACAATGGCGTGGAGTCCCCCACCCAAGATCCATACCAGACCCTTATATGAGCACGCAGCCCGGCAGGTCAGGAAAGGGGGGGGGATCACATGCCCTCAACATGGTGGGTGGGTGCTTTGGGGCAGGGGGGCCAAAGCGCCTTGTACCCATGTTGTCCCCCTGGCTGGTGGTTTAACAAGGGGGTCCCCACATCCTGCCCCCCGCCCTATGTGAATGAGTATGGGGTACATTGTACCCCTACCCATTCACCTAAAAAAAGTGTCAAAAATAAACACAGTATACAGGTTTTTAAAGTAATTTATTAAGACAGCTCTGGCATCTTCTCCATTCGGTTCTTATCCCTCCTCTCCGGTTCTTCTCCTCTCTGCGCTGTCTTCTCCCCCTCTCCGGGGAACCCTACGCCAATTTTATATTAATTTTGACGGGGGCTTCCCCTTCAAGATCTCCTGCACACAAGTCGTACCACAAGTCGGATCATCATGATCCGACTTCTGAGGTGACTTCTATTCAAATCAATGGGCTCCCATAGGCAACCATTGATTTTGAATAGAGTCAGAGAAATGCTGCTAAAAGCTAACACGGCTAAACGCACATTGACGCCAATGCTAAAATCGCGTTTTTTTAACGCCGTTTTTTTTCTGGTGTCAGAACTAGCTTTACAGCTCATTTTTTTTCTAAAGCCCGTGTGTATGAGGCCTTAATAATCCCTTGTTATATAAACTTATACAAAAATACTATATATTTACTTTAGGCAATTCTAACAGCATTTGTGCTGTCAAGGTCAATGAGATGCACGACAAGTTACATTAACTGATGCTATAATGCAGTAGCAGAATTTGCTTACAAGGCCAATTCTGTGCTAACTAATCTGACACCCTGTGTCTAATTATTTACAATGGAGGCTCAAAGCAGTGCTTTCTCCTGATCTGTCAGGCTCAGCAGTTCCTATTGCTACATAATGCAAATAAACGTAATGAGATTTCACATTACACACCTCTTCTATCTCATTCTTGTAATGTATGGAAATAAATCCATGTATGTAAATAGGGAATTGTATAAGTGATGTATAGCAATTTGTTATCCTGACAACAGAAGGGCAATGATATAATCTCAACAAACTGCTCTTGTGTTAGAAAAATATTCTACATGTTTATTTATGCTTATTTCTAGCAGGAGAGAGAGAGAGAGAGAGAGAGAGAGAGAGAGAGAGAGAGAGAGAGAGAGAGAGAGAGAGAGAGAGTATATATATATATTGAGTTAGGTTTTCACGAACCATATATATTTCATGGCCGTTTAATGAAACCGGTTATTGTGCCTTTGTAGTAGAGGAGCTAATATAATATTCCCACTGGTAAAAATGCCAATGCCCTTATGTATGTGATTAAAACTGTACAAAGTTATTCATCAATATCCATAAATGTGTTTTTGTGAATTACATGTAAAATTGATCAGTTTATCAGAATAAAATAAATTGGAAGCTCAGCCTAGAAATACTCAATGCACATTAACCACTTCAGCCCTGGAAGGATTTCCAGCTTTAGGACCGGAGCCCTTTTTGTGATTCGGCGCTGCGTCGCTTTAACTGACAATTGCACGGTCGTGCGGCGTTGTACCCAAACGAAATTTGCGTCCTTTTTTCCCCACAAATAGAGCTTTCTTTTGGTGGTATTTGATCACCGCTGCGTCATTTCTGATCACCGCTATAAACAAAAGAAGAGCGACAATTTTGCAAAAAAAAACCAAATTTCTTACTTTTTGCTAAAATACAAATCCAAAAGAAAAAAATAAAAAAACATTTTTTTTCACCGGTTTTGGCCGATTTATATTCTTCCTCATATTTGTGATAAAAAAAAAATCGAAATCGGCGTTTATTGATTGGTTTGCGCAAAAGTGGTCGCGTTTACGGATGATGAGAATTCATTTTTGGGGTTTTTATTTTTTTTTATTTTTTAGTAGTAATGGCGGCGATCTGCGATTTTTAGCGGTACTGCGATATTTCAGCGGACATGACGGAACATTTTGACACTTTTTTGGGACCATTGGCATTTATACAGCGATCAGTGCTATAAAAATGCACTGATTACTGTGTAAATGCCATTGGCAGTGAAGGGGTTAACCTGCAGGGGGCGCTCTAAGGGTTAACTGTGTTCCCTGGGCGTGTTCTTACTGTGGGGGGACTGCCCTAGCTGGGGAAGGGAAGTGGTCACAGCCTCCATGTACAGGAAGGCTGTGATCACAGCCCTTCCCCCTTCACAGAACGGAGGTCCGTGTTTACTTACACGTCCGTTCTTTCACTCCGGGGGGGGGGGGCATCGCGGGTGGCCGGCGGAGATTGACTCCGCCGCACCCGCTCCCTGGCCCTCCCCGAACACAGCGGCTGCGCGCGCAAGCTCACTAGGTTCAATCCCACAGCCGCCGTCATATGACGGCGTTTTGCGGGAAAGAGCCACCTTGTCGCCGTCAATTGCCGACCAGCGGTCGGCAATCGGTTAAACAGCCATGTTACACATGTATCATGATAAATGTGCCATATTTGTTTTCTGTCCATGTTATGGTTATTCAGCAATCAGCACTGGAAAACTGCCAGCTATTATCAGCGATACCATACTACTCATGGTGTCTCTCAGTCCCCCTCATGCTATCTATGTCCTGTGATTGCAAAGCCTGACTTAAAAACTGCTTGAATGTGCTTCCTTTTTGCCCTGATGCTGTCAAGTCAAACATAGTGCTATGCATGTATCAAGACAATGTGTTATGCAGCTGTTTAGGGTACATTAAAGGATAAATTCATCTTTACAAATGCACATTTTTTGCAGGTATAAAAATGTGCATTTATAATGTATTTTTTTGGTTAGGAACCTGTAAAGCATTGCACCCACAATCAGCAGATCATGGGTCCTGCAGACTGTCTGTGTAGCTGTCTGCCCATACCTCCAATGTGGGCAGGCAGTTACTGAATAACAGGAAGCTTAATGAACTACCAAGAGTGCTCAACAGTATCCTGGTAGCTCATTGAGAACTAAAAGCAAAGGCTGTCCGTATTTGTAGTTCAGTTGTGAATCAATGATGCATCCATGTGGGAGGAATTTGAATTATAACAGCGGGTGCTGGGAGAAGATCCCCGGTTTGCTGTCACAAGGAGAGGGGTCTGATGCTGAATATATTAAATGTTACACCCTTAATATGGGAGTAACATATAACATGTTCAGAAAGGTGAACGTACCCTTTTTATTTTTACACCGTCACTTTATTTATTTATTTTTTTATAATTTTTATTCCTATTACAAGGAAAGTAAACATCTCTTGTAATAGAAATAAGCATGACAGGTCATCTTTATTGAGATCTCTCATTTACCTTTAAAAGCAAAAAAAATGACATTTTGACTTTAAGAAAAAAAAACCCTGTCTATCTGCCTGAGAACTGGAAGTGACATCTGAGGTTGCTCCGGTCCTCCAAGGGCATAGAGCCGAGTGGGGGCCATCTTGCCCTCACTCAACTTCGTGCCTGTCTAGCAAATGGATTGGATTGTTTCCGGGTGTACCGATGGCTCCGGTAAAAGCGGAAACATCCGCAAAGTAGCTGGGGACACTCTTCCGCCACCCCTGAAAGTGATCCCATGGCAAATCTTCTGCCAGGATCACTTTTAGCAGATGCCGAATCGCCCACAGAATAAAATGATATCGGGGTTATGGCAGCTAGCTGCTGCTATAACCCCGGTATTAAACGTCAAAGCAACGATGTATATATACTGTGGGCAGTCGGCAAGTGGAAAAACGAATATCTAAGATTATTTTTCATTGTTTATTTTTCTAGACAGACCTATTTGTAGCTTCATATGTGTTTGGTGCTTAGTTTAAATAAGGTTACTATTTCTAAAACAAAGTCACCATATTGTACTTATAGAATACTTACATAGAGTAATCATATCATACATTTCTTCATTTTCACATGATATAGTTTATAGTGCATATAAATTACAACTCATATGTTATATACATGACATATATTGGCTGATTTACTAAAGGAGATGAAAACCTTCACTCCAAAAATACATTCAATTTCTGAGTGGTAATTTCTGAGTAGTAGCTTATTTTCTGGCTATCATGATCCTAATTGCAATTCTCAGCAATAGGCAAGTGGTTGAAGAATTGACTTAAAGTTGCTACATGTAAGGTCAGCTTATGCATTGGCCAACTCCTTTAAAACAATGGACTCCCTATGTTGCTGCTGTTAAGCAAGAAGGAGAATGATAGCACTGAGTCATTTAAACATCTAACCATGCTTTAGAGATGGGCTAAGTTTTCACATCGTTTGGACTCTCCTGTGGAAATTGGGCTGATGGCTGTAAATCTCTGAACAGTCCATCCTCCTGTGTACAGAGAATTATGAGTACCCACTATCATAAACTTTCTCTGTACTCAGATGACCTTTTATTATAGATATTCTTTCCAACCACTATCATTCTCTAACATTTTGAAAGAATTTTCCAAATTTGGAGTCCAGAACAAATGCAGAAAAAGTTCGAATTTTTTCAATATCTCTTCATCTACCACCCTTTTTACACAACCTAAATGCTCACTCTTTTTACCCTTTTACATAGCAGTCAAAAGCAATTCAACATTAATGCCCCTATAACAATCAAAGATATATATCTATCTATATATATATATATATATATATATATATATATATATATATATATATACACATGTATACACGTTTAACACTTGAGATCTACAGCTATAAAATTCATCTGGGGGACATAAACCTCTCTTTATAAATGTTTGCACATTGACCAGAATTAAACTGACCCAAAATGAACTGATGGGTGGAATACACAAAAAAGCCATAGGCAGAGATTATATTGATTAGAATGACAGTTTTGTTAACTCCAAACAGCATAGCTTAGAATTATAGCAGTGCCTAGGAATTACATAATTGCCCCAATTAATCCACCTAATTTAAGAAATTCGCTACAATGGGATGCTGATTCCTTCCTACTGCAATACTAGTACTGAAGCAATGCAAGTCTGAAAGTTAGCCAATGAATGTGTAACTAAATAAATGCAATTATGTGTTTATGTAATAGGTTTTTTTTTAATGAATACATAGCTGCATTATTATTTTACAAAGTATATCTGCTTAGAGTTCAGCTTTAAGCCTATGGTCAGGAAGAGTGAGATCCAGAATGACTGCTTATCTATCAGGAAATAATAACAATTAGACAGGTTGGGCTACAGATAAGTCATCTGTGGCTGCCTGAATGTACCACAAACATGCAGTTGGAAGGTTGTTACCTCAGGTGTATGGGTATCCCTAGGAAAAATGGACTAAGGTATGCCAATTTGAGTTTGTTTTCAGTTTTAGTCATTAGAAATATAAACAAAGTATGTCTTCACTTGCCTAATGATCATTGATTGCACTTAAGATTGGTATCCCAATAGCAAGAGCACAAAAAGTAATTGCAACATTGGCACAAGTGGTTTTTAATACTTGTATATTTATTAGAAAAGTTTGACAAACCATTTTGAGATGAGTGTAGTTCCAACATATGCCTTTGTTAAACAGATTGCATAATCCAACTTGTTGTTTTGCAGATTGTCATGAATTTTACAACTATGGACCTTTATAAGAGCAGTCTCTGTTGGTATGACTATATTGAAGTCAGAGATGGTTACTGGAGAAAATCCCCTCTGCTAGGTATGACATACAAAGTACCATAGTTTGACCTAGTTTTAAAGCACTACCTTACGCTTTAATTAGACCAGAGTTGTTCTTAAGTTTGAATTCCTGGATAACATTATATTCCCCATTTTGGCTTTATTAAATACCTGGGTTGCCTATGTGTACTGCTGATATGTTTTATGTAAGATCTATTATTTGTTGGTATAAACAGTTAACATCTAATCAATAATTAATTATACATTTTGCTGACTGCACAATCAATGTACATTCCTCAAAACACTTACCCACCTTGCTGGCATCATCAGTGGGACAAACTTCCCCTCCTATTCTGAAATCTACCAGTTTCAAGATGTTGGCACTGGGAACCACTGATTTGGAATCTTTTGGCCACAGGTATAACTGCCGCTTCCCTATGCTTACTAGCATGTTCTTCACCTTCTGTTTTGTACACAAAGAGCTTAGCTAAACATAACCCTATCTGCTTGTTTCTCTTGTAGGTCTTTGAGTCTTATTTAAAAATAAATAATGCCTAATTTCTTAACATCTAGTCCAAGGACTGAGTGGTACTAATGATATATAAAATATGACGGGGGCTTTGCTCATTTATTGGACTTGGGCTCTGTAGTTTATTTGTTTATACTTCTATTTAAATTGTATTTTATTTATCCTATTTCTGAATAGGTTACAGGAACCCATGCAAACATAAGGGGAACATACAAACCCAATTGTGATCTAAATATCATAAATGTTAGCCTCCAAGCCATGTGTTTTTTTGGCATTACCATGCATCCTATGGTCATTTAATATGTAAATTTTTATAAACTACAGTATATGCTTAATTATTTTAGGCAGGTTTTGTGGTGATAAACTGCCAGAGGTCCTGACAACAACAGACAGCAGAATGTGGATAGAGTTTCGAAGCAGCAGCAACTGGGTTGGAAAAGGATTTGCAGCAGTATATGAAGGTGAGATAATGTAAACAGGGTGACTTAGGCAGTGAGATTTTTGTCTTGGCATAAAGTGCATATATAGCCAAAACATTTTTCCTAGTTTTGGGTAGAATATGGAAAGATTGTTTCGTATTGCTTCTTGTGTCCTGCTGGGTTGATTTGTTCCTGTCTGTTTGTCTTAGTGACCATTGTCACAAAGACAGAAAGCGATGGGAAATGCAAAATGTTTCCATTGACAGCAAACCCAAGAGGTGATGGTAAATCTTTTAGTGGGACATGTGTCCTGGTAGCTATTTTCTAAGAGGGAAATTTACGTAATTTTGTAGAGATTTACTCTCACTTCCTGCTGGGTCTCCAGGACAGGAAGCAAAGGGAGGTCTCCCCAACAGGCTAGAGACAGCAATCCAAAAAAGCTCTACATTACTCTACTTTACTCTACCCAAGACTAAAGAAAAAGGATTGGCTATACAAATTCTTTGCCAGTTCAAATCATGCTGTGCAGTTACTAGTATGTTACATGTACATACAATAATAACCTAAGGGTTAACTATGATGATTTGTACTTACTACGCCTCTGCACCACCAGGGGATTTTGAGAATTGTAGTTCAATAGCTACTAAATTGATTTCACGCTGTCCATATTTAGTTTCAACAATGCCATCTTTTTCAACAGAATTACAAATTAGGTATATATTTCTTTTATAATCTGATATAATGATCAAAATAAATGATTGAGTCTATCCATCATATGTTCAGGATAACTGCACCTTTGTCAAACCTGTTTTTTTTTCTTCTGTTTTTCTATTCATATATTTTCTATTTCCATACCCACTTTTCTTTTTCAGCTATTTGTGGAGGAGAAATTCACAAAGATTCTGGCCAGATTCAGTCTCCCAATTATCCAGATGACTACAGGCCATCCAAGGAATGTATATGGAAAATAACAGTAGCTGAAAATTACAATGTTGGATTAACCTTCCAGGCATTTGAGGTAACATTATCTGACCTAAACTGGTGTTAGGATAAATTATATTGCTTTCAGAAATCTCTAATCCAGACTGCAGTGAACAAATTGCCATTGACAGGCCAACCTCCAGGCTAGACTCCTTTTCTGTGCATACATTTTCAAGAGGATTAAATGAATATAAGCGTATTGGTTCTATTTAAATTAAACCAGTTTAAAGCCATGACAATAGGCTCTTTGCACAGCCTCTGAATTATTTTCAACCAAGCCATAACGTAGCACCATTAAGTAAAACAACATTTAGTGGTACTCCATCTTTTTCTAAAAAAAACAAAACAAATGGTATGCACAAATGTGTTGCATTTCATAGCCACTATCTTTTATATAAATAATACCTAATACACACATATATATATATATATATATATATATATATATATATATATATATATATATATATATATATAAAACACAGTGCATTATAATTTTGTGATGCCATTTAGCTGCTCAGTTTTTACACAATCTTAACATAAGTGGAGTGAAGACAACACTGTCGTACTATTTCATTGTATACTGTATTTTCAGTTTTGTTGAGGCTTTTCAAGGGACCTTTGTGAAGAAAAAATGGTTTAAAGATGAATTCCAATTTAAAATAATGAACGTCAGCATTTTAATTGCCAGACGATTATGCACTATTTATATAATGTCTTTGGGTCATTATTTTCCATTTCTTGGCATATTTGTAAGGACGTGGTTTTCTTTTATATGCAAATATGTGTTAAATATCTTAACAAATTCCACAACAGAACATATGTTAAAAAAAAATATTATCACAAATGTTTTAACATTCACATTATTCAAACTTTTTTTGGCTCTTTGCCGGTGATAATAAACTTTCATAGCAGCCTACAGTATATGCCCAGAGAGATGGGCATTATTCCACAAATTGAGATTCTCAAATAAGTCCTCAACTGTTTGGAAGACACAATTGAGTCTTACTGTCAGCACTGTTACCTTGGGATATAAATTCCCTATCTAGTGTGGTTTTTATAATATGTCTTTGATTACCATCTGTACCTTCTCTACTGGGGGGTACCTAGAGGTCTGAAGAGTCTCTCACCAGTGACATTACAGTCACCATTCTTTTTCTGTCTCTACTCCTGAGGAAGCTATATGTGAAGCATGTTGAGTAAAGCCACACCTATTATGTTTTGATCGACAACTGTTGTCCATCTATTATATAATTTGAAGATAGAATGTTGTATGGTGACTTAACAAGTTAATATCTGGATCTGTGGCTTCTTTAAGGGTGTATGAAGAAGTGTTTAATGGTGGTTGCTTTCAAGATATAAAAAAATGGTTTAATTATGTGGATGTTAAAGCTGAGTTTCCGCTTTAAGGGAAGGTGACCCCCCCCCCCGACATGCTACAGTTGGCATGTCATTTTTTTTGGGGGGGCCCTGTTTTCAAAGAGTCCCAGGTCCACTTCCTCTTCTGGTGGTGCCACGGAGCTGGAAGGAATTTCACCTTCCCGCCCTCCCTCTTGGCAACCGGCGCCATGCGGAGGAGGGGGAGAAGAACGATGCTACGGGCAGCATCGCTGGAGCCTGGGACAGGTGAGTGTCCGATTATTAAGAGTCAGTAGCTACACTTTTTGTAGCTGCTGACTTTAAATAGGGTGGAACTCCGCTTTAAAACATTTGTGATAATAAAATAGCCTTTTTAACATATGTTCTGTTGGGTGATTTGTTGAGAGGTGGTACCTATAAAGTCCTACAGAGCTCCCATTGAGCTGCAGTGCAAGGAGGATGCTCATAGAAAGAGAGAGCAGGTTCACTAGGATTTACCAGATCTGCATTCCTGCAATACTATATAAGAAATGATCCTAAACATCTTGCAAGTGAATGTACCCATTATTGTTTAAAGGAGACATCCATTAAAGTAAACTGGTCAAGATACACAAACATGGGCTGCCATTTCTGACCTTTTTCTGCAAATGCTGGTGCCTGGCTGGTATACTAAAGCACTGGCTTCAGTGCTTCCTGAGTAACTAACCTGGAGCAAATATATGGATCAGGAAATTTAGAGAAGAGTCAGAAGTCTTAATTTGCATACTTGTAGTAGGTCAACAGGTTAACAAGAGGTTCTGAATAACTGCAAAAAGTAAAGCAGTTTAAAGCATGGTACATGGACCTAGAGTAGGAGGAAAAATAATCTATGGATTTTAAAGTTCACTGAGGCACACATGTATGTGTTACGAACTTGTGCTGAGCCAAACCAGTGATAATACTTGCACATTTACAAAATCCAACTCAGTATTACTTTGGTACCCACACCAGCTGTTCTGGAAACACCAAAATGATTATCTACAGCTGGTTGTATAAAAGCTGAATTCTGGGTAAGGGCTTAGCATAGTTACTTTGATCCAGCCTGTAAGTATGCATGTTCCATATCTGGCAGATCCACGTGGAAGCTGTAAATCACTTTAGTGGGCACCATTACTACAGTGATTGCTACCAGAGTCCAGGTCCCTTGAGGAGCAGCTGCTCTGCTGCTTAGTAAACACAGGAAGTCACTCACCTAGCATGGGTATCATTTGGAAAACCCTTTGATTTTTTTAATGAATGCACAGCATTCTCTGATTAGATGAGGTGGAGATTGTGATGTCACCATCTCTCCTCTCCACCTCATTCTATCATTGGGAAATGCAAAGTGTTCCCATGCCAAGCAAGCAATTTCCTGTGTACACTAAGCAGGTCAGCTGCTTAGTGCGAGACCCAGATGCAAGAGGTAGTTACTGTTGTAGCTGTGCCCACTACAGTGATTTCCAGCTTCCACAGCCAGGTATGACACATACATATTTACATTGGTTCAAGCTGGACCAATGCAACTATGCACAATTGCCATACCTTGAATTCAGCTTTATACAACAGTTAGAAAATAATTAATTTTTAAAAAATAATCTATAAGAAAATAATACATTTAATGTTGTTTTCAAAGTAAAAGCAAGGTATCTGCTGAAGTAAGACCATAGTGGCACCCTTTGTGTGAGATAACATTCATATAATATATTTTATTGCCTAATGATGGCTTCTGTCTAATTTCTTATTGCCTGTCAAAATATCTGTTATTAAAATAATTATTAGAGATAATCACATTGTCATGAACTTTTACTGTACATATATTTCAGTAATCGCCCAGTTTACGGCTTCATTTACAGATAGAGCGTCACGACACCTGTGCTTATGACTACCTGGAAGTACGAGATGGGAATAGTGAGAACAGCCCCCTGATTGGACATTTCTGTGGCTATGACAAACCAGATGATATCAGATCTACCTCTAATACCTTGTGGATGAAGTTTGTCTCAGATGCAACTGTAAACAAAGCCGGGTTTGCTGCTAATTTCCTAAAAGGTGATTTATACTTCCTAAAGTATGACTTGGCTGTGTAGATTTTATTTAAATTTTTTATTTTTTTCAACTTTCCATTATTACATATGGTTAAAAAACAATAAATTGTCCATTACAGTGTAAAAACAACAACGAAAACCTCTACAGTGTTCTTCAACTTAGATAATATACATGAAATCAGAAGTGTTCAGTGAACCAAAATACATTGGGATGCAATCTTTGTGCTTTTTCATCTTTGCATTACAAAATCTGTAATTTCTTTTAACAAAGCAGCTGTTTTTTATCTTGTCAAACAGTATGTGCAGTTTAGATTTTTCTGTATTCTTAAAACATGCCACACAATACTCCCTTTTTCATCATTGAAAGAATATGTCTGGATTTAGGGATTCTGCTAATCTGTTTTCGAATATAGCCTAATGTTCAGGACAATGTGTAATTTAGTCTCCAGTAGACAAAAAATCCTTCATATGACCCTGAGTGGGATTGAAATATATTATTGTTTTTATTACTTTATATTTCTTTTATTATTTTTTTTTTTAAGAACTCACTGTACTTCATACATATATTTTCTTCTATACAGAGGAAGATGAATGTGCCAAACCAGACAATGGGGGCTGCGAGCAGCGCTGTATTAACACTCTTGGAAGTTATAAATGTTCTTGTGATCCTGGCTATGAGCTTGGTCCTGACAAGAAGAGCTGCGAAGGTAACATTTAATCTGTGATGTGTAAAGCTAGCACTGTGAACCCAGTGTTCTTTGTGCTTTGTTTCTTTGAATTTGAAAACGATTTACAGTGGAGTTCAAGCCAAATTTTTTTGTTTTGGATGGAAAAGAAGGAGTTACATCCACTGTCAGGTCCAACTCTCCTCCCTTTGTCCAAAGTTCTACCATAAACCATGGTTTGATTAGCCTTGTGACATTGATGAGTCCTGTAAGGTCCAATTTTGTGTGATGAGAGAGATGAGTTTGCTCACAGAATTTATTTAACATGGATTGTACACATCAAATGACATGGCCCATCTGACATTTATACAAGGTGCCAGAATAGGAATTATGTCAGCTGAGCACAGACACCCCCAAGCATCCAGATGTCTTGTCTAACTTGATTGGGGAGTTTTTTTGGTTTGGGAGGCGCAAGCATACAGCTTGAGAAAGCTTGAGAAAAGTAGAAAACATAAGGAGGGGAATGGTCAGAAATATTCTTGTACAACCTGTAAAGAAAAAAAAGGCTTATTTCCATTAATGTTTTTTAAAAGAAACTTGTCATAGAAAAAACATAGATGCTGTAATTGCTAAACCTTGTTAACCTGCCCCTATATCTGGAACAAGTATGCAGATGAGGATTTGGACACTTCTCTGACATTACCAATTTTTATACTTGTTATAAGTTAGCGACTCAGACGTATTGAACCTGGGAACATCCAGGAAATAGGTATGTTAGTAGAAGGAAGTCAGCAATGGCAGTTCGATGTTTCTCTCATGAATATGAGTGAACTTATGCTGTAATAAAACACCTATCATTACAGCTTTATACTATGCAATAGCAGACAGGCTCAGTGTAGTGTAAGAGACTTGATTTTGGTACATTTATGAGTCTAGGTATAGGAACAACAGTTCTCAATCAGCTTTGTTTATTATTAAATGTCCCAAGGCCCATTGCTATAATAACCGTTTAATATCCATGTATACATATACTGCATGTGACCACAGGGAACCAGAAAGCATGTAATGTATTCATTTTCTGCAGTACCAAGGAAGCTCCTTGGTTCAGTAAATATGCTTTGTCGTAAAAAATAGGCTGCACAGACATTTCATTAATGGCCATAAGTAGTCATTCTTGCCTGAACAAGAGCAGCTTTAGTTTACATGGTTGTTGTAAGTTCAGGGCTATGTTTTCAGCCAGTGTTTTCTGTCATTTCAGCTGCATGTGGAGGGCTGTTAACCAAGCTAAATGGAACAATAACCACTCCAGCCTGGCCCAAAGAATATCCACCAAACAAGAACTGTGTCTGGCAAGTTGTTGCTCCTTCTCAGTACAGGATATCGGTGAAGTTTGAATACTTTGAATTAGAGGGTAATGAAGTAAGTATTCGCTTCAGTCCATCGGCTTTATTTCTTACCTTTTAGCCATTTCTCACGAGAGGCCCTTATGGCTTTTTGAACAGTGGTAAGCAGTCCATAGATTATGCAATTTTCTTTCCTTCCACCACGGAAGTGGTGTTCAGTGTTGGTGGGAGAATCCTTCCCGCAGCACTATAACCACCAACAGTGCTTGCATGAAAAAATCCGACAGGTGGTTGTACTGAAGTCGACCGATGGATCGACATTAGCACAACCAGTCTGCCCATACACTTTAACCTCCCTGGCGGTATGATTATGTCAGGAATTTTGTTCCAAAAGCGGTACCATTTTTTTGCATGGAAATTTGGTGTTATGTATTGTAGGCCTGCAATTCTTAGTAATTACTTACTTAAACCTGACCAAAGAATACTCTAGTAGACCTCTCAGATGTGATAAAGTTTGAAAAAATAAAATCATGAGTTATAATCTAATAAATAATATAACTTTTATTCAGTAATGTAATAAATAATGAAATTTGTCAAACAAAAGAAAATTCAGTAAACATCCTGGGTGTGGTAAATTTTGAAGCATGGGACTGCACATAGACCAACGTCGCAATCAGGGCAATAGAACCTAGTTTCCTTTCGGATTTTTTTCCCATTCCCATCTCGCTTTGAGCAGCAAACAACGCACATTCTTGAAGGTG